>MU825875.1:510744-733209 GCA_029204205.1 Desmophyllum pertusum
ATTCGCTTAACTATAACACTGTCCAACGTCTCCTCGTAGGGGTAAAATTAAAATCGGGTGCTTAAATTTTATCTGCTTTCTTGCTTGGCGAAAAACCTCAAGAAAGTACAGTGGTCACGCCAGTCACGCTAAGGTCTGCAGTTTGCGCAATGGAATAGAAGATCGGCGCAAACAATCCTCTCGTCTGTGATTACATCGTACAACCTGAAATGAGCTGCACATTGCGCGAATGACGAAATGGCCGTCTTTATCTTATTTCTGCCTAAACCTCTGTTGACAATTTCTGTGTAGCAAGTTTGAACTCATAAACACATTTTTGAAATGGAATACTCTCTTCAAGTAAAACTCAATACGCTTGTAAACTTTAGTCAGGCAGGAGTTCATTACCCATTGGCCGAGTGGGGACCTGGGTGCGCTCGACACCAAAAAAAAACAAGAACCCCTGAAGGGATTACAAGCGGCCGATATCCCGGGGGGGGGGGGGGGGGGGGAGGGGGGGGGGGCACTCCCTTATTTTCGCTATATAGGAACGTGCAGCTGGACAGGGTATGGTTTTTGAGCATTTTGGTCTGGAACAGGGTATACCAAAAGGCATTTTTGGGTATCAGGGTATCAGTTTCCCAAGAGTTGGCATGAAGATCGGTAATTGATACTCTGGCATAGGGTAGATGAAGTAGTCAGACGAAAGGAAACGCGTAGGAGTGTTAAAAAAGCTTTACAACTACAACTCGCAGTGCTGCTTAGTAGTTTAGCCTTTTGGATTAGAAAGAAAATCGTTAAGAATCGTCCGGAATAGGGTATCTTTTTTCAACATTTAGGGCTTGTTTACATGGAGGGAGGGTGACCCGGGAACCCGGGTCACCCACCCTCCATGTAAACAGGCCCTTAGTCTGGAACAGGTTCGCAAAATTAGGGTTGTTCTAGCCCAGCGGCACACCCCCACCCAAATTTTTTGGGAGAACCCCCCCGGGCCAATTTCACCTTGAGGGGAGAAAGAACAATGCACCCCTCCACCCCCTCGGTCAGTTTACTCTGAGGTTCTCCCGCCAAATCTAAGAGTCAACTTCGAACCTGCGTGACGAAAAACGTGACTGGGTGATGCAATATTTTGGCTAGCGTAAGTTTGAGCTTAGGTCAAGTTTACTGTGTAGAAAATTTTAGCTAATGTCAATTGCATCATAATCAACAAGGGCACAGATGTGTTTTCGCTCAACGTGAAAATAAATTGTGAATGACATATATGCTGTGGAATTGTGTAAGAAAAACTGTTATGTTTTTGGGACCGAGTTTTATCGTTCGTTTAATGAGGTGCATGTATTAAACAGAACAGAAATTATCTAGTGGCTATTTATTTGCATGTCTCCTGGCTACGTTTACAATGTAATGCGAAAACCCCTCACAATGCAATGCAATGTCAACTGGGGAAAGTGTAGTGAAAAAAACAAGTAGTCACGCCAGTCTCGCTAAAGTCCGCAGTTTGCGTGAAACCGGAAGCCGATTCCCCGCTGGGATCGTATATTTAGCACATTTGCAACAACACTGCTGTTCACTGCTGTGGGACATTTGTCTTTGCTTTTTTCATTGCGATTCCTGTAATAAACTCAATACATGTACGCACTTACACGACACTACAGAAAGCCTGTGGAAGAGAAATTCTCCACTGGCTAATTTTAGACCGAGATGCGATAACATCATGTCAACCGTGTAGAGGGCTAGGGCTAGGGCTAACGACATGAAAAAAACCCGTCTATTTCTTGAAGCGGCTCGATGCCCATATATGGGCATCGGTCGCTTAATAAATTGAACAAAAAATGATTGATTAGTTAAAATACAACTCAAATACGTGGCAGTTGATAAAACAGTTGTTTTTATCAATGATTATTTTGATAGCTCACTTCCGATTCAAACAACAAAAGGGAACTTTGTGACAAGCTCAAGAAAGATCACAGACAGATAATCCTGTGTTTAAGTAGTCCATGTTTCAAGATGACTTGGTCCACTACTACTGATTAAAGAGTAATCTTGATTTCTATGATTCAACAAAGTTTATGTCGTGTGTGGTGCTTTTTTTGAATTCGTTTCCATCCATATGTAAAGACTGAGATCAGGAAGCTACCGTATGTAAACATTTTCAATATTTTCCACAGGCAGTAGAGGATCAAAATTGGACTTTTTCGAGTTTCGATTTATATGCTTTATACGATGACCTTTGTGAGTCGATCTATTCGGCTTTATACGCGGTGTATTGCGTTACTACATTATTCGATCATTAAGTACCCGCTGGGACGACAAAGATAAAACAATAACAAGATCGAATAACGCAGTAACGCAATTCGACTCCTCTGCTCCCTGTGTCATTTCAAGTCATCAAGTTTCATTTCTGCTGAAGTAAGAAAGACGACTTTTTGTTTGTTATCCAACTACATTCTGAAACTCTGCATCAGCACATACATGATCAGCTTCACAGATTAGTATTAAAAAGAATCACTGTTCTTATGCACATATTTTTGATTTCTCCACCGCAAGTATTTGAATTATTCATCTCTTGTAGGAAAAGACGATTAATAAGCTTATTCCTGACTTCATAGGTTAACTTTAAGATGCTCAGCTTCACAGATCAGTATTAAAAATAATCACTTTTCTTATGCACACATTTTTGATTTCTAGACAGAAAGTATTTGAATTATTCATCTCTTGTAGGAAAAGTGTGAATGTTAAAACCTTTCACGACAAACGATTAATAAGCTTATTCCAGACTTCATAGGTTAACTTTAAGATTACTGTGTAGAAACTGAAATATATATCTAAATGCCATCAACTAATGACAAATAGTCATTTGAAAACATACCTTAATTTATCTTAATACCACTAATCCAAGGACACTAATCACGTTTACAAAAACATATACCACGGGGTATCGTAACTGCGATCAGGAAGAGAAATCCCAATGCGGATTGCTTCATGCTCATAGCACAATACCTCTATTGCATCATCTTTACATGACCAGAGATTGCGTCATGTCAACCGTGGGATCGAATAACGAGAAAAGGTCACACAACAAAATTTAGCACAGTTTGCAACAACACTGCTGTTCACGCTGTGGGACATTTGTCTTTGCTTTTTCCAATGCGATTACTGTAATAAACTAAATACATCTACGCACTTACACGACACTACAGAAAGAATGTGGAAGAGAAATTCTCTCCTGGCTAATTTTAGACCATGATGTTGTGCGATAAACATCATGTCAACCGTGAAGAGGACTAAGGCTAGCGACATGAAAAAAAAAGTGCATTTCTTGAAGCGGCTCGATGCCCATGATGCATCGGCCGCTTAACAAGAACTCCTAAAGGAGTTAACAAGCGGCCGATATATATAGGGAAACAACAATCCACCTCTCCTCCCTCTCGGTCACTTGAATCTGAGGTGCACCCCCAATTCTAAGAGTCAACATAGGAACCTGCGTGACGAAAAACGTGACTGCGTGATGCAATACTTATATTTTAAAAGCTTGAGTCAAGCTCACTGCGTAGAAACTGTAATATCTAACCAAATGCCGTCAACTAAAAGCCAAATAAACATTTGAAACACCAAGAATAGATTTCTTAACACCCACTAATAAAGTCTTATTTCAAAACCTATACAGGATAATACGCACTTTTACAACTGCTCTGCCCGCGCTATGATTGCTGGACGCAGAAGAGCAAATTAATAGTGTCTCTCTATTACATCATGCGTATCTGGGCATGTTTACCATGTCAGTGGGAAAACCCCTCTAGAATTGAAACTGAAAGCAGATGACTATTGCATGTTACTGTTTACTCTGTCTCGTTAAATATGTCGCTTGTTTCTGTTCAAAGAAACATGAAAAAGAGCTGGGATCGAATAACGCGCAAAGGTCACACCGCCAAATTTAGCACATTTTGCAACAACACTGCTGTTCACTGCTGTGGAACATTTGTCTTTGCTTTTTTCAATGCGATTCCTGTAATGAACTCAATGCATGTACGCTGATAAACTTCAGGAAATATTTCAGCTCGTACAGCCTTGGGAAACGATGTCTGCGGTGAACCAAACAGACTGGCACGGCCGAGTCGGAGGTCCGGGGTTAGCCGCCTGCGAGCAGGCTCACAACAAGGGTAATTTTCCCTTGTCTAATTAAATATTTCGCTTGTTTCTTTACATGAAAAGAGCACTTACACTCGACACGAAAATCGAAATTTTCTCTGAAAGTAGGAAGAAATTCTGATGCAATATAGCTGTAACGCCGTCAACTAAAGGTCGATATGGAAGATAAATTATCTGGTGGCTAATTCTATACAATGTCAATCATGTTTACCCTGTAATAATCACAAGGGTTGCGTCATTTAAACCGTGTTGTTGTTTTGGCTAAGTTTAAAGCTTTCTGAGTAGAAACTGTAATATCTTACCAAATGCCGTCAACTAAAGCAAATAAACATTTGAGACATTCGGCCGATCCAAAACAAAACAGAAATCCTCTATTGTGGTTGAGGTGCATGTAATAGGTTTAAACAGAACACAAATTATCTGGTGGCTATTAAAAATCAGTTAGCCACTGACGCAACGTTGCATAACAACGGAAAATCATTTTCCGAGGTATCACAGCACACCTTGTGATGTGTCACGTTCCTTTGCTGTTACTTCATCACCTAGTAACGCCAAAAATGGTTTAATGCGCATATATATCTTTCAACACCTACTACTATGAGCGCGGTCACCAAGTTACTACGGAAAAAACGGCGGGAAACTCGAGCCGGAAATTACGTGGCTATGTACTCTGAGGTGCACCCCTCAAATGAGAGTCAGCATACGAACTTGCGTGACGAGAAATATAAATATAAGAAATATAAAATTAAGTTTCGTTACTTCGTGACAAGACTGCCCTCTTGTAGTGGCTCTCTTCTCTTGACTCTGGGCACGAGATTGGAGTAGTTGAGGTTATTTTCCCTTGTCTAATTAAATATTTCGCTTGTTTCTTTACATGAAAAGAGCTCTTACACGACACGAAAACCGATATTTTCTCTCCGCGGTCACTGGACTCTGAGGTGCACCCTCCAAATCCTCAGAGTCAACACACGAACCTGCGTGACGAAAAACGTGACTGCCTGATGTAATATTGCATCATGCTCCGGAAGCCGGAGAAATTCTCTTGTGGTTAATTTTACCTAATGAAAATTGCATCATGTTCAACGAGGGCAAAGATATGTTTTTGCTCAACGTGAAATAAAATAAATTATTGTGAATGACATATATGCTGTGAAATTGTGTTAAGAAAAACTGTTATCTTTTTGGGACCGGGTTTTATCGTTCGTTTACTGGTTGAGGTGCATGTATTAAACAGAACAGAAATTCTCTAGTGGCTATTTATTTGCATGTCTCCTGGCTACGTTTACAATTAATGGGAAAACCCCTCTTGACAATTGCGTCATGTTCTCAAAAGGTTAGTCATGCGTTTTTCCTCGTAAATAAATTGTGGATGACATACTGTAATTATATAATTGTATGAAGAAAAACTGTTATTTTCCCTTGTCTAATTAAATATTTCGCTTGTTTCTTTACATGAAACAAGAACAATCCACCTCTCCTCCCCATCGGTCACTGGACTCTGAGGTGCACCCCCAAATAAGAGTCACCATACGAACCTGCGTGAAGAAAAACGTGACTGCGTGATGCAATCTTAATATTAAACTCACTGCGTAGAAACTGTACTATCTAACCAAATGTCGTCAACTATAAAAAGCCAAATAAACATTTGAACACCTACCTTTACCAAGAATAGATGTCTTAACACCCACTAATAAAGCTATACAGGATAATACGCACTTTTACAACTCTGCCCGCGCTATGAACGCTAGATACGAAGAGCAAATTAATGGTGTCTCTCTATTACAAGCTATTACATCATGCGTATACTGCACTGGGCTGCCATGTTTACCATGTAATGGGAAAACCCCCTATAATTGAAACTGATACATGTTATGTTCCCCTGTCTCGTTAAATATTTCGCTTGTTTCTTTGTAAAGAACATGAAAAGAGCACGGTACACGATACGAAAATCGAAATTTTCTCTAAAAGCAGGAAGAAATTATCCAGAAAGCTTGTGGAAGATAAATTCTCTAGTGGCTAATTTTAGACAATGCAATGCAATGTCAACTGGGGCAAGTGCAGTGACTACGAAAAAACAAGGAGTCACGCCAGTCTCGCTAAAGTCCGCCGTTTGCGTGAAACCGGAAGCCGATTCCCCGCTGGGATCGAATAACGCGCAAAGGTCACACCGCCAAATTTAGCACATTTTGCAACAACACTGCTGTTCACTGCTGTGGGACATCTGTCTTTGCTTTTTTCAATGCGATTACTGTAATAAACGCAATACATGTACGCTGATAAACTTCAGGAAATATTTCAGCTCGTACAGCCTTGGGAACGATGCCTGTAACAAACAGACGGACACGGCCGAGTGGGGGTCTAAGGCTAGTCACCATGAAAAAAAAACAGTCCATTTCTAGAAGCGGCCGCCATGGGCGTCGGCCGCTTAAAAAACTTTTTAACGAATTATGACTCGGGCTCGGCCTCAGGCCTTGCCCGGTTAACTAGCAGTAACGATACGTATATTCATTACAGCTGGTTTTAAATATAAAAGTTTGAGACTTAAGTATATTTATTTTAAAACTAAATGGCGCGTACGTCATCGCGATGTTTTCTAAATTAGCTGAATTCCCGGGGGGGGGGGGGGGGAGTACTTGGCCCATGTTTGGTAGTATAGGGGTGCCGCTGAGGGTTTGAAACCCTGACCCTGTTTAGGGCAAAAAAAACCCTAAAATACCCACCCTGTGTAGGGCAACACCCTCCATTGTAGGACCCTGTTGAGGGCAAACGACAAAATACACACTCTCTTGTTCTAAAACAAGTGAAGGATACCGACAACAATAGCATTTATCTTGTCTTGAAAATGATGTGATGTTGAGTGATGAGCTGCTAAAGACCGGCAAACGTCTCCGTGCAACAATAGCCCGGAACAATACCCTGTTTAGGACAGACTCGCATGAAATTATATACCCTGTTCAGGGCTGGGAGGCCAAAAACCATACCCTGTCCAGCGGCACGTCCCCGTCAGTAGGCCACATAAGGGAGTACCCCCCCCCCCCCCCCCCCCGGGGGCTGAATTGCATGTGCTTTTTGTTATGAACTTATGCTCCATAACAATTTCGTTAGAAAATAACAATCCAGCCTTGTTTGAGAGTGTTTTACGACGGTTCATAGCGAGTATTGAAGAGGGCCGTCGTATGCTGTCCAGTTGTATTTCCGCTTTCTGTCACATTAGAACTGTAATAATTTATTAATTCAAACTCTCTGACCTTGCGGCAATTTGGTTCAGAGCAACGCTAAATTCTTAAATTTGCAGCTCTTATGGTTTGAGTTGGAATTATGGCACTTATTTTGCTTATAGTCTCGAGAATGAACGAGAATTCCCGAGAAATCCGAACCTGCGAGTAGGCTAACGTTTGGGGTCCATGCGCGAGCGGCGAAATCTGCGATAGCCTGCGAGAACAGCCGGTTTTCTCGGGCTCTTGTTTCACCTGGAAATACGTCTGCGTTCGCAGGCTAGCAAGGCTAGATAAATTCCCTATCTTCTCGCCTCCAAGAGCACCTGGGACCGAGGACCTCTCCGGCGGTATTCCACCCCTTCCTCCACCACCACCCGGATATTTTGGAAACCTATTGCGTGACATCACAGGCAGCCCAGGCTCTGTATGCGAATATTAAATATTCAATGTTGATGTTCATGGCGGCGATTTGAATATTTATAGCAAATGTATGAGAAACTCACGAAATACATTCTAAATGCTATATTTTCGAAGGAAACTAACTAAAACTGACTTACATTGTGCAAGTGTTTTGTTATTTTGATGTTTGGGTGTTCCTGGTGCCAGTTTAAAGCCATTTAGACGAGTTTTGCTTTTTCAGTTGACCGTCCATTATGAATAATTTAAAGGCCGGCGACAATTATGTGAGAACGGATCCAATGGTCCGAACTCGAAGCTCAATAAATTCCACAAAAATGCTCCAGTCTCCTCAAAATTACCTTCATTGCAGACGTCCATGCTCTTAGCTTCTGTTCGCTACCCCCAGGGTTCCAAGGTTGACTTTAATTGCTCGAGAAACGCTCGTGTTCGAGCTGTTGTCTTTAATATTTTCTTTCGCGTTGTGCGTGTCCCCGACGTCTGAGACACCTCAATTAAAATTCAGCGTCATCGTGACCAAATTTACCTCGACCGTGGAGAGGCATGGTGCAATTGTTTACTTGTAAAAAAAGACACCATGGGATGGTCCCTTCGGTCGTTTTTTTTACTTTAGAATCTCGCGACTCTCTAGTTTCATTTTTTTTTTTTTTCGGTGTCAGAACTATCCTCAGTTGAACAATTTAAAGGCAGCGTTCAAATACACAGTGAAACTTCAAAAATTCCTCGTTGCGGTTCACATTCTCCGAAAAACCAGAGTTTGGTCTGGATGTTTCACGTCAGTTGTTTTGCATAAAACTGCACGTGCGGAGCTATTATTAAAACGGCGTGCTTTTTTTATGCCATTTGAAATCGACCGACTGAAAGCGTCGTCTATGTTTATAGCGGTTATTAATTTACAACTTACGTTGTAAAAACGTGTTGAAAGAGATTTTATGTAGGGTTTATAATCACGAGCATAAACCCGCTTACTCCAAAACAAGCTGAAATCAGTCTTGAGTTTTGCTAAAAGTGGGCACAATCCAACCGCAACGAGGAATTTTTGAAGTTTCACTTTGTATTTAAACGCTGCCTTTAAATTGTCCAACTGAGGCAGGAGCTCCTGACTGAGGATAGTTCTGACACCGAACAAAACCCTGAATGAAACTAGAGAGTCAGCGCGAGATTCTAAAGTAAAAAAAAAGAAATTTTTAATCGACGTTGTATCCGATTGTTTTCGTTCCGTTTCCGGTCAAATCGACCGAAGGGACCATCCCATGGTGTATTTTTTTTACAAGTAAACAATTGCACCATGCCTCTCCACGGTCGAGGTAAATTTGGTCACGATGACGTCGAATTTTAATTGAGGTGTCTCAGACGTCGGGGACACGCACAACGCGAAAGAAAATATTAAAGACAACAGCTCGAACACGAGCGTTTCTCGAGCAATTAAAGTCAACCTTGGAACCCTGGGGGTAGCGAACAGAAGCTAAGAGCATGGGCGTCTGCAATGAAGGTAATTTTGAGGAGACTGGAGCATTTTTGTGGAATTTATTGAGCTTCGAGTGCGGACCATTGGTCCGTTCTCACATAATTGTCGCCGGCCTTTAAATTATTCATAATGGACGGTCAACTGAAAAAGCAAAACTCGTCTAAATGGCTTTAAACTGGCACCAGGAACACCCAAACATCAAAATAACAAAACACTTGCACAATGCAAGTCAGTTTTAGTTAGTTTCCTTCGAAAAGATAGCATTTAGAATGTATTTCGTGAGTTTCTCATACATTTGCTATAAATATTCAAATCGCCGCCATGAACATGAACATGAACATTGAATATTTAATATTCGCATACAGAGCCTGGGCGGCCTGTGGTGACATGTACTCTCCGAAAATAAAACCACTTACAGCGTTTTGCATTCTTGTGGGAACACAACCGAGACGACATTTGCTAATTTCATCGCTGGTGACAACGTAAGTTGAATTTGTGATTTATTTTCGCAAAATATTGTTTCCCGTTTTAAAAGACCTTTTCTATTTCGTAGATTAGCTTTATAGATTTAAAACAAAAATGTCTCGTCGACTCGATGGCGGCTACAATGGGCACAGTTGTTCAGCTTGATGAAATCGTCGTCAAGATACTCTCGTCCCTAGATCCCTCAACTCTCCTTGAATCTCGTTGTCGTTTCGCCCGGGCTTTACCGATAGAAAATTAAAGCTATCGGCCACTGCTGAACACTGTAAAATAAGAAGAATTTCTAAGTTTGAGCGTCATTACTTTAATTTTATCGAGGTTAAGATATCGCGTGACATTTACACGATTTACCGACGTCGTGTCATATCGTTTATGCAAATCATGTTATTTCGATCAGTTCCTGTTATTCGTCAGTTTCATACTTCCCTCGCTAGCCACCCTTGCGATGATAACGATACCACGGCCTCTTGCTTTCAATTGACCATTGTCAGAGGTCTATCATGGGCAGTGGGATTTGGGAGGTGCGGGAAGGCGGCTAAGTTATGTCTAAGACTAGTTATTTTAATCGGACTACGATGATGTAAATAATATGGAAATCCAAGTTGAATAAAAACAGGCCGAAAAAAATTCATCGGGTTTGGTAAAAAATGGCCAATTTCTTCAGGTACGTTTTGTTGAATTTAGACAGATATAAAAGTCTTGCCTCCCTGTGGGGGGGGGGGGGGGGGGGTTCTTACTAGTTGGAGGCTACTGGGGATGTGCCGCTGGATGGGGTCGCATTTTTCACGACTGGATTGACCATAATGGGGTCGCAATTTGAACAGCGTGACTAGAATGGGGTCAAATGTTCAACACGACTGCCTCACTGGAAATTGATAGACTGCGAGCAGTCCCTCTTTCTTTCTGATATCGAGCGCGAAGCGCGAGTGAGCGGAAATCGAGCGCGAAGCGCGAGCGAGCGGGAGATGGGCATATCTTTCGCTCTTCTCACTTCGTGACTCACTTCCGCTCGGCCCATCTCCCGCTCGCTCGCGCTTCGCGCTCGATTTCCGCTCACTCGCGCTTCGCGCTCGATATCAGAAAGAAAGAGGGACTGCTCGCAGTCTAGGAAATTGAAAGAGCTCGAAACAGTTCGAACGGACTGAAATGCGCCTCTGTTTTGTAAATGCCTGCTAAATTATCTCAGCATTTCAGTTTAGGAAGCAAAAAAAGTGACTAAGATGGTGTGTATAATTGGCCACAGAATAGACTATAATGGGGTAGGGGCTCTGAGAGACCAGCGGTACATACCCAGCAAAAGCTGACCCAAGTACCCATCTCCCCCCCCCCCCCCCCCCCCTGTCTTGCCTTTCTAATTTGTTCCGTTCCGCAAAGCCAAGCAATAACTTGAATCTCCCGCTAACTCGAGGTTAATTCGTTTTCCCTTTAGGTCATTTTCTTACTAATTTTACCCTCGATAACTCGAATCCCCCGATAACTCGAACGTTTTTTTCCCTTGAAGGTTCGAGTTATCGGGAGTCAAATGTAATGTTGTGACATTGTAACTAAATGTTCTTTCGTTATCATGCTCAATTTCTTAACAAATTATTCACAAGGATGGCCCGCCTTCCACATGTTAGCGAGCACGAGTTTTCGCAAGATGAAGTCAGATATCTTGAGAGAGAAGGAAGAGATTACTGCCTTGCACACGGAATGGTTATAAAGACTCCAAAGGAGACATACAACACATTCCCTTTACTCTGTTCCCTTCACCGTTTCCACAGAAGCTTTTCACAGCTGCGAGAGAAGTGCAGACGGATTTTAATCTGCTTGTACACAAAGTGAGCCAGGACTTCGAATTTACAAAGAAAGCACTTTTGAGGTAATTACGATTAGTATTGAATAAGTGTTTATAGGTAAACGTCTTTGCAGCCGTGAAACATGATTGGTTAGCAGTGATGAATAATGGCTTTCCGGTGGAATGCAGCCCTATAGAAATGTGAAGGAGAGTATAGGACTTTCTTGAGAGACGTCTTATTTAAAAAGAAAGACCTCCTGGCGTGTAGTCTACGAGCAGTCCCTAGCTCTTTCCCTTATAGTCCATAGAGCGAGAAACGAAATATTTAGCGAGAGGAAAAAAGTCGCTGCCCGAAATCTCGCCCCCAGATTTCGTGTTTTTTCCCCCCTCTCGCTAAATATTTCGTTTCTCGCTCTACGGACTAAGGGAAAGAGGGAATGCATGTACGTAGGCTACCTAAGGGTTTTCAAGAATTTAAAAAAAATATATATATATATATCAGTTTCAGGGTGATGGGCGCATTGGAAAGTCTTCGCTGTTATATTAAAATCGCGCAAGATAGAATAAAGGATCACTGTAGATAATTAACAAAATATAATCTATAAATAATCTGCAAACATTCTGATTCACATGACTTTCCATAAAAGAAGAGGAAATTCGGAATTAGGTCGAACGGACGAGTTGGGCGTTTACAGAAAATATAAATGGATACCCAGGACTTCTGGTGTGTATAAGATGACTTCCGCTATGGTTGTCGATACGTCAGTCACCGACCACAGTATAAATGTATGGTCTGTGAGGCTATGTAGTACAAGTGGTGAAGGAATGTACATTGACATGATAAAGTAGAAACATGGTATTAACCTTCAGTTTTTGTATCCACCTCAGCACAGTGGCTGCTGACCCCTTCACATCAAGACTTTTTGACATTTATAAGAAAGTCTGGGAACAAGGAAATGCTCAGGTGGGTATCAGTGCAATTTACGCTCCCTACCCCTCCCCTTTCAGTCTCTGGTAGCAGCGATCTACGTCCCATTATTCCACGATGGAGTGGTTCACGTTTTTTGTCAGACTCACACTACAGAATTGTGTTCGCAGTTGCTAAGTTGTGGACTGCAGATTGTGATTGTTTTTTTCATCCAACATGCATAGCAGGACGCGCAATAGGACTGTTGGCAATTGTTTTTCTAGAAATATAATTATTTCATAACACAGAAATGCGTTTAGTCTTGGGATCAGCTGCTTCATTGAATTTCCCAGGGGCAATTTAGTCGGACGGGACGAAGTAAATCGAGCAAAATCGCGCGTCGAAGGTTTACTCCCTTACGGACGGTTCGACTGTATATCGAACGGGCTTAAAGTAACAGTTTTCACCGTTAAATCAAAACTTATCAAAACTCACCGTTAAAAAAACTGATATAATGGTTTTTGTTTTCTTTTCCAGTCCATCTCATTAGGAATCTTCCGTTCGGATTACATGATTGACACATCAGGCGGGTTACACGAGAAATGTTGCAGTTGTAGCGCGGGTAATAATAACGCTGCCGACCCGATTTACATAAAGCAGGTTGAAATAAACACCATAGCTCTCGGTGGAATCTCGTTTTCCTGTCTTGTTCCCAACATGCACAGGTAATTTATCTGTTAACTGTTAAACTGCTTTACTTTTTACCCAGGTAAAGCAGTCATTTTGAAACCTACACTGCCATTTTCGCTACTCACTAGCTCACGGAATAGATAGTGAGTAGTGTAGCCAATCAAATTACAGCATTCGTGATAGACAGTGAGAATATTTCTACTAAATAAACAATAGCCTCCATTTGGCGAGGAAATATGCTCGGATATTTGTCCGCGGACATTATCTGTTCCGAGAAGCGAACACTTTTCCGAGAGCGAAGCTCGAGGAAAACTGTGAGCATCGAGGAACAGATAATGTCCAAGGACAAATATCCGAGCATATTTTTGAAGCCAAATGGAGGCTATTGTAGTTATTATCCTTCAAATACTTTTTCACAAGGCCGCTCTGTTTGCCGTGGAAGATCTCGGTCGGCCAAGCTGTTAAACATCAAAATAATTCTGTTGGCGTTCAAAAATATTTCTAGTCTGTTCAAAACAATCAGTTTTATTTAATTAAGCAATTTATTTGAGACGAAAACTGAACCTGCGAACGTGAAACGCAAATTTTCAAAAACTGAGGAATATCACTTGGGGAATATCACTCGGATATTCCCCAGTTTTGGCTGCGTCACGTGACGTGTTTAGACCAAAAGACCAAAAATTTTGATGGATTATAACACCTGATAGTGGCCCTCTGGGAATGATACTATCTGCTCTCGCAGGCTAAATTCTTCTCAACCTCTGGCACGTGCATACTGTGGCACGTGGGTGTTCTTTTCATCTTTGACGCTTAAAGGCCCAGTTCAGACGCCGTACTTCACATGAGCCGAATCGAATTCGATGAATTAAGTTCATGTGAGGTACGGCGTCTGAATCAATTCAGAACGGCTGATTGAATTCGGATCGGCTCAGCCGTTCTTCCCGCCTGGCTCAGCCGGGAATAACGGCTGTGGACCGGCTTTGATTCAGACGCCGAACTTCACATGACCCGAATCAAATGCATGAATTATTATAATGTATTTTTCATCATAACAGCAATTTTCCCCTATTAAACCAAGTTCCGCTGAATTAAACTCGGCGTCTGTATCAATTCAGCCCGTCTAAATTAATTTGGGTCGACCTAAATTCGAATTTGATTCGGCTCATGTGAAGTACGGCGTCTGAACTGGGCCTTAGGGACTTCGGTGATGATCAAATTTACAAGTTTGGACTTCGAAAGCGAGGCTTGGTGGTGAAATTAGCTAGTCTGTCGTAAACATACATAAAGGCTGGTTTTCACTAGCGACGTAAATATAAACACAAGCAGTAACGTGTTGATTATTAGTGCCTTTTATTAGGACAATCAATCAATCAATCAATCAATCAATCAATCAATCAATCAATCAATCAATCAATCAATCAATTAATCAATCCTTTATTTATGCACGTGTCACCGCCTAGGAGCTAAAATAAGCTCGTTAAGACGTGAACGTGCGTAAAATTCTGCTAACGTAAAATTCTGCTAACAAATTCTGCTAATCATCATGTCTTGCTAATGTCTGCTTATGTTGCTTGCGCTTATGCTTGCGTCGCTAGTGAAAACCAGCCTTAAACGGTCTCAGTATTTGTCGAGAGCCGATGTTGAGGCCCTTTGTCTTATCCTCTTCTCGACTTTTTTCTCTTTCGAGATGTTGAAGCCATTTGATATGGCATGGTCTCAACATTTCTCAACATTGCTCAACAAATGCTGAGACCGTTTGATTATTATGGGTCAACAAATAGGTCAATTAAGGCGGGACTTAACCTAAATGCCATTTCCGCGACTTAACATGGGTTAAATGGTTCACGTTTCAAGCAATCCAAAAACTCTATGCTCATCCCATGAATCTATGTTATGAGGTGTTTAAATTTTGGGGTGAGTTTTGGATATGTTTGGAAGGAAATAGTTTTTCTCAAAGGAGTTGTAAAATTTAGGGAAATGAGAAATATTGAAGATTTAATGTAGTTTTAAAATTAGAATTTGAAGTTAAAAATTAGTAGATTGACACCAACAGACAGTTGATAACCACGCAAGAGCACCCGCGTGGGTATCAACTGTATGTTGGTGTTCCAAAAATAATTTTATTTCTTCTATCCCTTCTTTAAACCTTTTAAAATTTCATTGAAATTTAGGTTAAGTCCCGCCTTAAGAATCGATGCCCCTGCTTACTTGCGGCTGTATTTCCGGGTCGCACTCCCACTGTCTGGCCTTCCTTCACATAATTAATAAGGGCTCATATCTCCCAGCACTGACGCTTTTTCCGACTTCTTCATTCCAGGTATCTTTTACATCTAATGGGACAAGAAAACAAGGTAAGGTATTTTTTAGGACTTTTTCTGTAATAGTGACTAATTACCAGCCATTTAATTTAATAATAAGAAGATTAATAAATTATAAATATGTTAATTAGTCAGTGACACAAGCTACTCGAAAAAAATATCTGAGTTATCACAACAGGAGTCGAATCTATATGACCTTCTGGTCCTTCTGCACAACGGTCAGACGCTCTACGCACTGAGCTACAGGAGACTCGTTGGAGATTAGGCCATATAACTACAATTGTATTTTCAAATGTGACAAACTTTCCGCATACTGCTAGGATTATATTTGTAGATGAGTGAGAATGTGTGGAAATAAATGATGGTATATTTAAGCTTGGTTGAAATCAGTGAGAAATATGCTACTACTGTATACAAGCTATTGTATACTATCATTTCTCTCCGGCACAAGATTGATAAAATGTGTTTTCTTAAGGTACCTCCTAATCCCGCATTAGATGAAGCAGCTGATGGTCTCATTAAAGCCTGGGAGCTATATGGATCAACCAGGTTACAACAGCTTGTCATTGCTCGTTTGCTTGTTTGTTTGTTTAGTAAACAACTGACGTGCTCTTTGTCTGTTTTAGTGCTGTCATCATGTTCGTAGTTCAGCCTGACGAGGTAAATGTTTATGACCAAAGGCTGCTGCAATATCGTATTGACGAGAGGTAAATAGCTCACTCCAATAAATTAGGTCCAGTGTTCCTCTTTCCACAACGCTAATCCTGGATTAGCTTAATCCCGTGCTTCGAAATACTTGATACTTGAGATTGGTAGGTCTAGCATTCGAGTCTTGTCCCTTAACGTCGTGTTCTGTTCTAAGTAAAACACTTTAAGTTATAAAGCACTTAACTCGCTGAAAAGAGAGTTGGCTAATTAAGACGGATTCCGCTCAACGTTCGAGCAATAAGTGCAAAAAATTAAGTTACCAAAAAAATACTCATAGCACGGTAACATTTTGAATACAGTTAAGAAGAAATTATCGATAAATTAGCTCCCAAGCTGACCCCGCGAGAGAAGACGCTTCATGTCAGTTCAAAACAAAATGGCGTGCATTTTTATAATTTTTTACGAGGTTTGACATTAATTTTCTCGAGAATGCTTGAGAATTTAATTGCGGGGTCACTTGGAGAAGTGAATTAAAGTGATATGTTTCAAATAGTATTCAAAATGTTACCTTGCTATGAGTAGTTTTTTAGTAATTAATTTTTGCACTTATTGCACTTATTGCTCGAGCGTCTTAATAATTAGACTACGGCTACGAGCCCGGGTTTTCAATGAGCGGATTAGTCGAAACGTAATTAATTTGTCATCGCCATTGGCGGAAGTTCCGCCAACGGTTCATTGTAGGTTTTTAGGTTTTGTTCGCCTAGTTCTTTCTCCTATCATGTCCTTAAACAATCGACATTAGGCTGGGAAACACAGTCTCAAATTTCATCTAATTATCTGAGTCTTTTTTTTCCTTTGAGTATCTTTTTTCTCTCGCATTCCTTGTTTTAATTTGTGTTTCATTTTTTTGCAGGAACAATGGCATAAAAGTGACCAGGAGGAGCCTAACGGATATTTTCAATGACGGCAAAACGAATGACGATAAATCTCTCTTTGTGTGAGTTTATTTTTGTAATCTCGCTTTTCTTTCTATTTCTTGTATGATTTTCATCTTGAGCTATCAATTCCAATAAAAACTATAAATAGGTTTTGTCAAGAGAGGATGATCTAAGAGAAGGACCTCCCATGTCCCATGATAATTTTTTAAATATATTAATAGTTTCGCGCCATGCTGTGAAAGTTATTTTTATTTCCTTCCGGTCGAGGCTCCGACATCACGTTACTTTAATTGACCAATCAGGTAGCACTCTTAAATTAGCTCAGCTTTGGACTGAAAGTTAAAAATATATTAAAAACTAAATTATCATTGGAAAAGAATGCTTCTCTTAGATCACTCCCCTCTCTCCCCTTAGTTTCATGATAAGTCTGGAGCAATGTGTCTGATGCATTCTTGTGGGCAGAATTTCGATATTCGTTATATTGCCCCTCTGATTTTCTAATATATACATTATAGTTGATTTACAAACTTTTAAAGGTTTAAGCATTAGCTGGAAGATGTATCCGCATTGAGAACAGACGTGCACGTGCTTCATAGCTGGAGTGCTTGATAGCTGAACACTCTGTTCAGAGGATAATTTATATAATTTATCATGTGTATTTGTTCTGTTCTTCTCTAACAGGAATGGACTTGAAGTTGCTGTAGCGTACTTCAGAGCAGGCTACACACCAAAGGACTATCCCACAGAAAAAGTAAGCAATCTCTAGTAATGTCGACAACACAAAAAGTGTAACAAGTAGAGTAAAAAGGCTGAGTCGAGAGGTTGCTTAGTCCAGCTTTGTAATTCAATTTTCATGCGGAGGCTTCGTATGTATATATAAGCTGGAAAACCCTTACCGCATGTATTCCTCAATCTCATTCTATAACCAAGTAAATGTTGTATAATAATTCTTAAATTTAGAGCTTAATCAGGCTAATTTCACCAATCTTGTCTAGAACCTTTCGAAAGTAATCATCTGTTTATTTTGGAGTTTGTTTAATGAGCTCAGAGATTGTTTTAAGAATACATAAAGCTAATCTAACCAATCAGAGCAGAGTTGCTGTATTCTCAGCCAATCATGGACAAAAGCATAACCAGTCGTGATTTATTTCCCGCGCTTTTCCACCGGTAACATGTTTTTGCCTCCATTTGCGATTGGTTCATTTTATCGTGGTCCTATAGTTACGGTCAGTGTGACTGCTTTAGTGCAGTGGGTTCGAGACTGGCATTGAAACACCACTATTGTGTAATCCCCATCAATGAATTTTTGAACTCTCTATCTGAAAAAAAAAAAACCCGATAGAGCGGTTTGTCAGTTTTGTTTTAACAAAACTGAAAAAGGCATGTGGGTTAAATTGGAGGACGTCAGTCCCTATTTGCACACGTTAGGCGAACTTTTCGGACAATGTTTTCTTGGGATCTACTGTGAGCGACAACGATTAAAAAACTGCTTGATCCTTGCTTTGTGGATTTTAGGAATGGTCAGCTCGTTTAACATTGGAGTTGTCCCGCTGCATTAAATGCCCGACAGTGGCGCATCAGTTGATGGGAACTAAGAAGATGCAGCAAGTGCTAAGCGATCCTGGCGTTTTGGAAAGGTATAGATACGAACGTAATGCTTACATCAGCCCGAACCTTCATACCCACACCATCATCCTCCTTATAGGCCTTTACAATTGGACTTCCTCTGACGATGTGGATTACCGTAAAATCAGGGCTTATACAACTTCGTAAGGCTTTGGGTGGGCTTATAAATGGTGAGGCTTATTTCCGGGAGGAGGTTTATAAGCGGAAGAATAAAAATATAAGAATGAGCTGATACGAAACAAGTAGATACAGCAATATCAAGATACACTTTCCATTTACTGGTCTTTAGTCCTTTATACGTCAGTCAATATATTGGAACAAAAAACAAGTTTTAAGTACGAGCATTAACGCAACTGGGACATAAAGAAACAGAAGAAAGAAAATTCATATGGTTTAAAGTTCAAAAATTTATGTGAGGACATTTATAGTAAGGAAATAAGGGGAAAAAAGTATGCAGGGGCTTATATCCTGGGGGTTATAACCGGAATATGTTTTTTGTTAGCAAGAAGATGGGCCTATAACCGTAGGGGGATTATAACTTGAGCGGGGGCTTATAATCGGGATTTTACGGTATCCAAAGTTAAAAAATCCCAGAATAGAAGGGGACCACTGCGAGAGGTTCCTCTTCAGTCTTGTTGGAACTACAGAGAAGGAAATGAATTGGCGACCAGTAGATTTTCTCTTCGGCTTATACACGTGGAGCCATAGGAAATAACACGAAGCATTTACCTGGATTTTAATAGCAACGACGTTATTACCATTCAGTTATGGTAATAAAAGGCAGTGTTCAAATCCAAAGAGAAACTTGAAAAATTCGTCCTTGCGGTTCACGTTTTCCGAAAACCCAGAATTGAATTTGATCATTTCACGTTGTTTTGCAGAGGACGGCTAAGAAATGTACCAAGATTATAACGCACATGCAGAGCCATTGTACTTCTCATTAAACCTTTTTTTTTTTAGCGACTTGCTCGTTGCCGTTGCCGTCCCTTGTACCTTCAGGCCGCGAGGCGACGGCCAGTTCTTATCTCACGCGCATTTTCATGATTTTAATGTATTATGCGAAAAGTTGCATAGTTTTAACACCGTTACTATTAAGCAGGCAACCTTACATTTTCCAGGTTCCTTCCTGACAAAGAATCAGTGGACAGAGTACGAAGAACTTTCACTGGATTGTATACTCTTGACCTGGTAATTACTGTTCAGTGTTATATTAGGAGAATTCAAACTCCTCCCTGGAGTGTAATTTTTCAGCTCTATTCTGTGGCTTTATGACATTTGGTAGACTCAGTAAATCACAGGGAAAGTGTTTTTATGGATATGTTTCTTTTTAGTTTTCCAGCAAACGGGTTTTCTCATATGGACATTCCATAGGGACATGTGACACCTAAATCACAACATGGAACTTTCACTGAAAAAGAGTTATTTTACTGCATTTTCTAAATTGTAGTTGTACTTTGGTCATAACTGATTTCCTAGATACGCTTTTTGTAACCGCCAGATTAATCTAACGAATCCCGCACATATTTCATGGGAGTTAGTGCTATAATACAGAATGTCGCGGATAAAGTGCTCGCCCGCACAGCTTACGAATTGAGTGTGTTGTTAATACGTCATACTCGTACATGTACGTCATACCCGTGCATGTACGTCATACTGGTAGTAAGTATGTAACGTACGTGACATTCATTTGTAGAAGTGATTTTTTTTGTGTAATTTTAGGGATCAGAAGGAGACCACAATATGGAGTGTTGTCTTAAGATGGTAGAGAAATGCGTGCTTAAGCCTCAGAGGGAAGGAGGAGGTATGTAAACTGACAACATATGCATTATACATGAGTAAAATTAGCAAGCGAGCGCTAAGAAACAGCTTCTAAGGCAGCTAGAGGACAGCACTAAAGAATGAGAACCTGCACATGAAATGTCTTGTTAGTCGTCTTCAATCGAAATATGAAACAGAGTCAGACTGCACACAATAAAATCTAAAATGTAAAGACAATTATATTCGAATTTAGGAATTGTTAGCAATTACTTATGGAATTGGAGGTGATTAATTATGAATAGTGGAGGATATTTGTCCTCCTCCACCGAGGTGAATTATTGTACTTGGTAGCACCAAACCATTGAATGGCCACACTAAAAAGAATAAATTTTAGTTGCGAAAAGCGTCTTCTGTCTTTATTGCTTCGTATGCTCCCTTAAGCCTGGTTTTCACTAGCGACGCAAGCACAAGCGCAAGCACAAACATTCGCAAGCACAAGCACAAGAACGAAATATTTACCTGCAAGATTTGATCATTGTTAAAACCAGGTTTTTGTGCATTTGACTGACGGAAAATACGAACCTATTTGTTTTACTCATTGACTGAAAGCTTGAATAATGTTATTTTTGCTTGAAAACGAAACGAACAATTTTCACGGCATAATATAAGCACAATAACTCACAAATGACTTTCGGCGATAATTTTCGGAACTAATCTTTGTTTTGTTCAAAAATTCCTTTAATATAATATAAAAATTACTGCTTTTTCCTTGTGCTTTTGTTATGTTCCGTTTTCACCTGCGACGCAAGCATATAAGCGCAAGCACAAGTGTTTATGCTTGTGTCGCGCCCGTTTTCACGGCGAATAGGGCTCTTGTGCTTGCGCTTGTGCTTGCGTCGCTAGTGAAAACCAGGCTTTATTGTTCCTTTGTTATGTCGAATTTGTTGTATTCCTGGTGGAGATGTACCAGACGGCAATAATAGGCAACAAAGTTTTATTGATACTATGTGTATAGTGTGACGTAAGTTTCTCTAAACACTAGTTTAAGTAGCCAATCCGAAACCCGTACAACGGTGTACAACGGCGCATGTTCAGTGGGATTGTGCGGTGTTGGCGCGCGATCCTTAATTCTTATAATATAACAAAACAAAGCTAACACGACCTGTTGCTTGTTTTCAAACTCTCCACTCTGTACCGATTTTTGATGGCAGCACATAAGAAGCAACTTATTGGTAATTTTCCAATCATTTTGAAGTACGTATAGCAGCAAACAACTTGTGGTGAGATAAACACAAGTTAAAGACGTTGGCCAACATGCAACAGTAGAAGACTAAACAAATCTATCGTGACAGATAGAGCAAACGCTTGAAAGTGCTCTCTGCCAGTTTTAAACCGAAGATATACAAGGTACTGCTAGGCATAGTGAATAGAGGGAAATGGTTATGAAGCCCGGCAAACTTCAAAGGAGCAAACAAAGAGGCCAATATTTATGTTGAAAGGTCCATGACCGTACACATCTTTTGTTTTGCGCTCATACACTATGCATGAATTACGTAATCGCAACGTTTCTATTGGTTAGTTGCTTGAACACACGTAACCACCTATTGTATTTTGTCAGGTTTTGTGCACGGTCGACCCCCAAAATAGCGAACAAAAACATTTAACACAGAACTTTGCCAGGCTTCATAACCATTTCCCTCTATTAACTATGTGCTAGGCAAACATCAACTGGGTTGTATCATAGCGATACATTGCATATAAGCGAAACCAGTAGTTATGTCACATTCCACAATATGTTACACTGGTATTAAAGCATCTATAATAACATTCTATTTTTCGATTTATTTCACTACACAGGAAATAACATCTACGGTGAAGACATCCGTCGCACGCTACTTGACAACTCTCAAAATAGGTCTCAGTATATACTGATGGATCGTATCCAACCTGAAATCAACAAAAACGTTATAGTTCGTCAGGAGTCCACAAGTATGCACCCTGCTGACGTCATTCCTGAGCTTGGCATTGTGGGTATTTTTGTCAGGTAAGTTTAATCGACAACAATAAACTTTATCTGTACTCTTTATTTGTATATAACAAGGAAAGCAAATGAGCTAAAGTAGAGTACCGGCTGCCTGGAATAGCCATAGCAACTAGAGGGGCCAGGCAATAGACAATATTCGTATTCTCACGGGTGGACTGGAACTAGCTTGCAATCGAGGCTCATGCGGGGAAATGTCGCTAAAAATATTTGCATTTGAAAAGATTTCCCCGCATTAGCATCGATTGCAAGCTAGTTCCAGTCCAACCGTGAGAATACGAATATTGTCTATTAGAGCAGGGATTAATCGCTCTTAAAATCTGCAGCTATCAGATTGGGGACAGCGGTTCCTGTTATGTCTATTGCTGCAACCATTATCGATATTGGTGTGTACTTTTTCGATCGATATGGGTTCCAGTGTGTGTGTTGTGTGTGTGTGAGGGAGGGAGGGAGGGGTTGGATGAGAACAATTTCATATTGTTTTCTAAAGACTGAACAAGCTAGAGAATAGGCCATTTCCGAGTTCCTTTTTGCCTCTGTTTCAAAACGAGTCTTGGTACACAACGTGTTTTACGGAAATTAGTTTGATTTGCATGAAAATAATGCGCCCGGTTGTCCGATAGCCGATTAACGCTAATCCAGGATTAAAAGTTAATCAAGCTTTGAACTTCTCTTGTATAAAAGTGCTTTTCTCTGCTAATATTTTGTAGAGTTTGACATTAGTCAAAGTCAACCAGAAAGGCAAAAAATATAAACAGAACTCCTCACTGAAAAACTGCCAAACTGAAATCAAAATACGCGCTAATCCTGGATTAGCTTAATCGTTCTTTGAACAACCCGGCCCAGGACTCGTTTTGAAACAGAGGCAAAAGGCAACTCGGAAAATCAGGGGCGGATCCAGGGGAGGGGTTGAAGGGGTTGCAATCAGAAGGAAATAAAAATAACTTTCACAGCATGCCGTGAAACTATTTTAATAGTTTCAATATATTAAAATATATTTCACGGGGCACGGGGCACGGGGCACGGGGCACGGGGCACGGGGCACGGGGCACGGGGCACGGGGAATCCTTCTATTTTAGATCATCCTCTCTTATATAAAAAAATAATAAATAATTGAAATTATCTCAACTCTACTGTTTTACACTGTAGAGCTAAATTATTTTGTGTTTCCTGTTATATTTAGAGTGTTTTTGATGACCAGTGCCACGCGGTTTTCTTATATGCACCTAAACTCTTTTGAGATGCAAAATCCTCACCTTTCTCGTTAGAACAAATAGCAAATATCTTTCAGTCATATAACAACTTTCAATATGATAATTGATAAAACACAAACATTACGGATCTTAAATTGATTCAAGTGTAAATTTTGTTTCAGTCGCGGAAATGAAGTACTGCTCAACAAAGAGGGAGGTTACCTAGTCAGGACAAAAACAACCGAGCACGCGGATGGCGGGGTGTTCGCTGGAAGGGCCGCTTTTGACAGTCCATATATGGTATAACATGGCCATATTTGGGATATTGCCGAGAAATGTGTTTTTAGAAGGCCAATAGCAACAGTCGGGTTAACTCTAAATTCTCAAAAGAAAGACTGTCTGGAAGTATCTTTTTTAAACCTTGAGCTTTTAGTTATCAAACAAATATTACATGACCAATAAACTTTAAAACGTTAGAAACACATTGATAAACTCGAATTAGGTTTGTGATGAGAGTAAACAAAGGACAAGAGAATAAAATACTTCATTCTACGTGAACAGTAAATTCTTAAAACAACTTATACGAAAAGCCAAAAGAAAAATGATTACATAACAATTGCAGTAAACCTTGTAAGTCTTTCCCGCGCTATTTCAAACATTAGGGTTAAATTCGACGTTGAGTTGTTGATTCAGACGTCGAATTAAATGTGTCGAATTAAATGTGATGTTAGTGCAAATAAGATTAAAAATCCAGCATGGCTTACAATGAGTCGAGTATCCTTGGAAGAATACAAAAACGTCGCCGTACGTCGCTGCAATCTGCCGTCATGTTGTTGAGAAGGAGACGCATTTTTAGCATTTCACTGTTGTTGCCGTCGCTGATCCAACGGAAAATGCTATATTTAATCATCTACAAACCCGGGGCTGGCAATCGAACTCAATCGTCAAGAGATGCAGTCCGAACAAAATCGAACCGGATTCGGTTCGATTGCGTTCGATTTTGTTCGAATGAGTTCGATTTTGTTCGATTTCGCTCGATTTTGTTCGATTGGTTCGATTTGTCCGACAATCGGACTCACGCAAAATTAGATGTTCGATTAGATGTTCGATTGCCGAACGCAATCGAACGATTGGTGTTCGATTGCGTTCGATTGGTTTTTTGTTCGATTTTGTTCGATTAGACACCCCGGGTACAAACGAGTTACAATAAAGCAATTTCCCTGCAGACTAGCGAATGTTTAGATTGAAAGCTAAAATACGCGAAGAGAAAATACGAACGAATTTCCTTTTTCGCGAACCAACATTTTATTTTTGGCGCCACTCTTGTTGTTTTCAAGTATTACTGGTCACGTCAACAATTATACCTTTCAACCAATCACGAATGCTGTTATATTCAGAAATACAATATAATAATTTATCCATTCGATTCGGCACACAGCTGTATAAAGCAACTGTTGAACTGTGAAAAACAGAGTGGAGTAATGTTGTCGCAAGATTAATATTGTCAGTGAGGTGATTGCTCGTAATTGGTGGTAATTGTCGCTGTTGTTTTTAAATCAAACCACTGAGAGTAGTTGTTGATTAAAAAAACTGATTTGATATATTTGTTCTGCTATATAACATATCACTTAAGGCGGAACTTAACCTGAATGCCATTTTCCGCGACTTATTAAAAAACATGGGTTAAATGGAAATATCTCGTTCACATTTCAAGCAATCCAAAAACTCTATGCTCATCCCATTAATCTATGTTATGGGGTGATTTGTAAATGTTTGAGGTGATTTTTTGGGTATGTTTGGGAGGAAATAGTTTTTCTCAAAGGAGTTGTAAAATTTAGGGAAATAAGAAATATTGAAGATTTAATGTAGTTTTAAAATTAGAATTTGAAGTTAAAAATTAGTAGATGGACAACAACAGACAGTTAATACCCACGCAAGAGCACCCGCGTGGGTATCAACTGTCTGTTGGTGTTCCAAAAATCATTTTCTTTCTTCTATCATCGAAATTCAGGTTAAGTCCCGCCTTAATAACTGGTCCCTCAGGAAACCAGTGAAGTTTGTTTCTCTTGAATCTCATTCGGGAAACAAAATTCACTGTTTCCCTCAGGACCAGTGCTAATTGTTCCCCCGAATGAATCGCCGAGTTGTTTAAATCATTTTTTTTTTCTTGTTCCGTGTTTTTGGGAAGTTAAAAATTTGTCAAAATATCACAGAAGGGGTGAGGCTTGCAAGAAACAACGATTTTCCAAGAAAAGATACATTTTAATAAGCAGCCTAGAAGCTTTTAAACCTTCTCTAACTTATAACACGATTAGAACATGATAGTACAATAACACAGTTTATGTAGAATTAACGTTTAGAACGTGGCATCTTTTGTAAAAAGCTAACAGCTTCAAAGAAGAACAACACTTTTAAATCATATTACTTGTGATTATAAAATACCTGCGGTTAATCAATAGGTTATAAAATGACTGTCTGTTACTCATAACAATAACGAACCATTAATTACAGTCAAAAGCTATCACTGAGGAATAGTACTAGTACTACTACAGTAAGATACGTATTCATTGATACGATCGTAGTAGTCTCTACAAACTAAGAAAAATGTCATTAAACCCAAATATACATTTATAACAGCCTGTTTTAATTCAAGTGACTGTCGAAAATTATGTGTTTACTTCGGTAATAGAGTGTGTTCACTTGACGTCATAGCCGCCATATTGGTGTCCCCGTACAAAATAATTTATTAACTTCTTTTGTTAGGGACACCAACATGGCTGCCACGGCCTTTGTCATTTAATTCCCACTGGACTGAGTGAAAACACTCTATACGTTGGCTAAAATCTACAATAATTATAGTGATTACAATGTGCAACAAAGTTGTAACCAACAAGTGTCTTTTTTTAAGATAATGGCCGAATATTTAAACAGCTATCCTCGGCTTCTGATTGGATAGTATACGCGGACAAAAGAATGTGAATTAATTAAAAGTGGTCACACTTTTGGGCTTCTTGCTATAACTGAACAGCTTTTCAGAAAGCAGTGGTTTAAAACAGGATTTAACTTACAAATACTTAGGATACATCTTAATTTAGGAGAGCTTCGTGAATCCGGAGTCAGGTCTAACTTAGTCTTAGTTTAGATAATCGGCCAAATGTAAATTTCACATTTTATACAGTATAGTGGCTTACAAATGCAGGAAAATTGGAAACTTAGTTTCTTTGGAAAGTATAATGATCAGCTTATTTTATTTTTACATTTTGCTCACTCAGTTATATGTTCCTATATATGGACATTTGTTGGAGTAGCTATCTACAAAATACTGCTGGTTTTCCTATAATCTACATGGAGACCTTTGTAATGCTTTGAGCTTCTGGGATTGACGCTATAAGACAGATACCAGGGCCCCAATAACCCTTACCCCACCAGAGTGCCAAACTACAAAAAACTGCCACTTAGGAAAAACTGAAAAAAATGTGTGGTAAAAAAAACCCAGCACCATAGGAAAGTAAAGCACTAATAGCTGTCAATTGAATGGTTTCACCTGGACAGACTCAAAAGATAGAACCACATTACATGTACATATGTACCAACCTCGTTCCTGGGAACGAGGTTGCATATGTACATGCACCCATGACTGAAGGGTTGACTACTGAAAGCCAAAAAGGGTTAGAAGAGGTAAACCATTAATATTCTGTTGTCTACAAAAGCTATAATTATAATGTACCTACAGTTGACTAAAGTTACAAAATTGCATCACTTCCAGCCCTTGCGGATTTCCCCTTTTCCTCAGAGAATTCAAAAACTGTCAAGATTATATCAGCCTCGACAAGGAGCTGTCACCCTCCAGCTCTCTGTAAATCTTGCGCTGTCGGCAATACAGCACAGTCATCACAACGGTTGTAATGACAAAGAAGATGGCAAATCCAGTGGCGACCCACTTGCCACGGTCTGAAGCATGACCATCATTATGCCCTGCAATGCAGACAACGTCAGCATCAACATCATTATGCACTGTACAAATTGAAGGGTCAAGTGGAAAACTATGCTAAGTGAGCAAACGCGCTTTGCTCACTTAGCATAGTTTTCGACTTGACCCTTCAATAAATTATTGTAATACACTCGAAGCTCTTTGAGCAGAGACTCTCATGAGTGGACAGCTCTACTGATGGCCGCCTTGACAAAATCCCGTTTGAACTTTTATAAACTAACTCTTTATCTACAAATTCCTGTAAGCAGTCATTCCCATAAGCGACCGCGGACACTTTCGAGGTGTACAATTTTGATTTGTTGTTGTTTCTAAGCTCCCATAAGCGGACAACCCAAAGGAACAATCCTATTAGCCTCAATCTTAAGGCTTTACTATGACCCTGCTGATATTCATAAACATGAATATTTTGTGAACTGCATCACTGCATTTTGTTGCACTACAGTATGTATACAGGTTTTTTTGTCACAATCAGCATTGCATAAGATAAATGTACCGGTAATAAAACAAACATTAATTTTATACAATGTCATGTACAATGGTATTTTTTTTTGCATTAATACTGTTTAGTGAGAATGGTACAAGCTCTTGTAAGCAGCCACCTAACCCTTATACTGCTAGTGGCCGCTTACGAGAATCATTCCCGTAAGTGGCCAGCTCCAGTCGCGGACACTTTTTTGGCTTCCAGCGTGGGTGTCCACTTACGAGAGCTTCGACTGTAAACGTTTGTGGAACATGAACTGACCTTACCTAAGGTGACCCATTGAACTATGTGGAAGTTTACGTTTTTATATCGTGTAATTTTGATTTATTAAAAGAAGACATGTACCATAAAGTTCCAAAAGTTAAATGACCATCATTACTTTCAGATTAAGCAGCCTTTTCCTGTTGCTACATTAAGAGGGTCATTATGTTCTTTCAGGACCACACATGTATAAGGCTGATTCAGCTAAATATAGTTATTGTAAAAAAAAATATGTGAAAACATACAATGTAATTAAATAGCCGGGGGCGATTATTTGAGGAGGGAGTTAAGCAAGGCGCCCAAAAGTGTGACCACTTTTAATTAATTCACATTATTTTGTGCATGCAGACTATCCAATTAGCTATCCTTTACTTCTGATTGGATAGTATATGCGCACAAAAGAATGTGTAAATAATAATTAAAAGTGATCACACTTTTGGGCGTCTTGCTGTAAACCTTTCACTCCCAAGGAAAATACCGTATTTTTCTAACATGGTAACTACATGTCCATTGTATAGTCCCAAAGACCACAAAATATATAATAATATACATGTGCCATTTGAAAGGTATTTTTGGGGGTATGTCATAAAGCACCTCAACAGACATACAAGAAGTCACACACTGGATTGAAGAGTAGTGGTGCAACGATTTCGATTAATCGCGATTATGACCCTCGATTCGATTCACAATTCCTTGATGTCGTATTTTGATTCCTGTTAGGCTCATAATTTTAAAACCCATTCCAGCCCGTGAGTTTTGTCAATAATTTATTTTTAATTAATGAAATGTGGTAACTTCAGAGCCGTCTTGACCTTCAGTGAGTTCTGTCTTGAAAGTGAAAGATTCAGCACTCAAAAGATGTTTTGAAAGCGCGGTTTGTTGACGTGTATATCGAGCATGTGTTCTCTAGGATTTTTCTTGGCATTTTCCTCAGTGTTTTCTGCCTTGAATCTGCCAATGTGTGGTCATCGAGTAGTCTTTGAGGGATTATCTATTGATTTTGCTACTGTATCTCTTGCGTGGTTTCTCTGCTTACAAATTTGTTTTTATAAGATGCCATGCTGCATTACTGCAAGCAAGTCACGTGATATAATACTTAGCAAGTCCATACTGTGTGCAAAGGTATGGATATTACTGTCAGCAACAAAACTAGTGAATTCACTGCCTCAATTCAGGTCTTTGGTGTGAAGCATTATGTTTTCCTTGTATAACAGATACTAACAGACACTGCAGTAATACATGTAAAGACAAATTTGCAAAATTGAATCGAAATAATTTAAATCAAAAGGCGATAATCGAAATTGAAATTGAATCGAAGGGTACATGTAGGTGAATCTTTGCAGCCCTATTGAAGAGTGTCCAAAATGAGAAAAAAGAAAACCGTTAAAAAATATCTTATTCCTTGTATATATTGAGTATATCCCTAAACAGTAGCTCAATTTGTAGCTCTTGGTGTGTGGGTTGTTATCAGATATGAACTTGACCTTAAGTTGCAAAAGTTGAAGGGGTGGTTAATCAAGTCTAATCACAGGTTGCCAAAGCGGCTCAGGCTTTGAAAGACTGTTTACACACTGTACCTTCTGGAGTCTTGTGGTTTCCATGTGTGGTTGGTACTGCTGTGCTGTAGTTTCCAGGTGTGGTTGGTACTGCTGTACTGTGGTTTCCAGGTTTGGTTGGTACTGCTGTAGTGTGGTTTCCAGGTTTGGTTGGTACTGCTGTACTGTGGTTTCCAGGTTTGGTTGGTACTGTTGTGCTGTTTCCAGGTTTGGTTGGTGGTCCTGTAGTGTGGTTTCCATGTGTGGTTGGTACTGCTGTACTTTGGTTTCCAGGTTTGGTTGGTACTGTTGTAATGTTTCCATTGGGAACACTTGTGGGGGATGCTGCAGTACTTTCTCCAGGTATTACTAGAAGTGAAATAATCAAACAGACATTAAAAAGCAGGCATGCATTTCAAATTATGTTTCCTGATATAGTAAATGTAATTTCCTGGTGTGGAAAGTACAGACTGGTAGTAATTAGGATGGTCCTGAAATTCAACACTTGTGGTCTAAGCATATGTACTATATTATGGCTATAAGCCTACATGTATATTGTGGGTGCTTAACATTTAACCAAAAATCCCCGTAATTTTAGTTGGAAAGAAAATGGAACAGTAATTTTCCAGAAAATCCATTCAGAAATTGTGGACTATGTCCTTTTATTCTGGTTGGAACGGAATGTCGGAAATTTACATACCATCTGAACGTTTCTTCCGTCTTCAGGCTCCCTTTGCGCAGTTTTAGTTGTATTCAATATGGCATCATATGAACTTATACGTGTGTGGCGTTTGTTTCTTCAACTCAGATGGACTACAGAAACACCAGCATTTGTTTTTTCAGAAGAAATAGGGTGCCTGCTTTCAAGCTCTTTCAAGCTCACTCATACAGAAACTCACTCATGGAAAACTCACTCGGGTATCAGTGGGAGCTATGATCTCAGATCTCTGAATTCTGTTTAAGTTTTTTGGCATAAAAGCACTTACGGCACCAATGACCATGACGTCTTCTTCCTAGTCAAAATATTTAAGATTTTGACCCTAAAATCCCCTGTAAGCTTATATTGATTACAAACGTTTTAACGTAAAAGCTATAAAGTCCACCACAATTGACTGAAAAACCAGAATTAGAATTATTATATTGTAATCACCTTATGGTAGGTGCCACCTCTTCTGGTTGGTCGGTAAATTTGGAAAAGTTCTTACCATTATGGGACGGTCTTCCCTGCAGAGTCTCCTTTTCCGTTATTTTGAGGTCGGAAAAAAGGAGACTATGCTCTGACTCAAAACGATGTTTGATGTAACCGCTGTCCACGAAATAAACCAATTTTTGAAACCAGTTGTTGCGCAGTACGCATGCCTAATGGAATTATCGCAATCTCGTACCCAGAGTCAACGGTATCCTCGGTCAGCGGTAGTCATCGGTTAGACTCTGGGGAATGGAATTTTTTTTTGAATTTTTTTGATTGGCTGTTCGTGTAACAAACAAACCGGAATACCAGGATTCCATTCCCCAAAGTCTAACCTGGTGATGACTACCGCTGACCGAGGAGACTGTTGACTCGGTGCGAGATTGAATTATCGCTGACTCGTAACTGAGCCCACAGTGACAAAGCGCATGCTGTTCAATGTGGCCACCGGTGAATGTTGAGCCCACATGTGCCATACGATCAAGTGCGAAAGTTGTTTGGTCACTTACAGTAGTATAACGCTAATGCATGCTCAATAGTCAGAGTCAGTCAGAGTCATGAGTCGAGTCACAGCAGAGTATCCTTTTCTTCCTGCCTCAAAATAACGGAAAAGGAGACTCTGCTAGCAAGGAAGCAATGGTCATCCCAACTGTTTTTCTTACAAATGGTAAGCAACCTGAATCTTCATCACAGGTATTAATAATTATTAGTTGCTCTGAGAATAATAAGCAGTTGCTACACATGCCTGAGCAAAATAAAATTACTGTCACATTGATTTGTCAGTGGAAAGCAATCTTCAAATGTTTAGCAATTCAGAAAGAGATGGACAAATACAGCCGACTTCCATTGCGCACTGCTTGCAGCATCCCGCAAGAAAGGTCGTCTGCGATTTACAGCCAGAAATTCCATGCTGATGAGGTTAAACCACTAATCTGATTTCCGGAATAATTTATATGTACAACACACACGTTTGGTGTCGCATAATTACTGTAACGCTTTTGTTTGCTCTATTGCTAGTGCTACAGGAGGAATATTCATTAATTGAACAATAATATTTTTGGACACGTTTATAGTGGCAGACTGCTTCACTACGGAAATCAGGAATCTCTTATTGGTTGCGCATTATCTGAGACTTGTGCATTATCTGAGGTTTTGAAAACAAGTTAAGGCTTCCTGAAATCACTAATAACAGTGCTTTGGAACATGAGCGCATAAAAAGTATTGTGTGTACTCATAACACCACAGTACTTCTGAATGGCTCACTTATTTTTTCTTTTAGCTGTTGTTCGATACACTCTGATTTTCTGTTGCGTTTATGCTTTAACGGTTCATAATAACAGTTCAGACGCGTGGTTCATATTAAAGTATTTGTAATTTATATTTCTCTTAGCTGTACTTTCTGCTTTCTGTCACAGTGGCGTTTTGTCAACAATAAAACCCACGGGTGTTAAAATTCAGCGTGTACTGTATTCAAATGGTATCGTTGACGGTTGCAGTTGCTTGACCTTTCTGTATTTTTTGGAGGACGGACTTTTATTGTTAATAATAATATTATTGGATGAGGTTTTTGTGATATCCAGAAGGTCGAGGTAAGAGTTATCAGCTGAAGCCGAAGGCTGAGGCTGATAACTCTTACCAAGACCTTGATTATTCTATATATCACAAAAACCAATGAAATCTAATATTATAGTGCAACTAGCCCCCAAATTTTTTTTGCTTAAATAAATTTCCTTGTTACCCTGATAACGTCTGCGAAAAAAATTATCGCAATAGATAAAATCCCCGCGTTTCTACAGCCGTTTAAACTTGGAATTTTCTGTCCCACGACCGCGCAATACTGGGGACCTGGGTCGGGATCTTGTGACGTAGCGCCGGGAACTTCTGATTAGCGTTGCGCCTTCATAACTATTGCAATTTTATCCACAAATAAATATGTCTTCCAGCGACACAAATTCGGAGTCCAACTATGATTCCGAAGATTCTGAGATATGTTTTATTCCGGAATATGACATGGAGGTAGAAGATGTTGTAGAGCGCCCTACATGCAAGCAATGAAAGCCTTGATGAAATGGCATATATGTATGCTGATGAACTCTTGGCTGACGAAGAATGGCTAAAGACGTACAACAAAGAAGTTAAGGTTACTGTCAACCTTCAAGGGACGATTTTCTGCAAAATTTGTTTTTCAAGCCAAATTAAAGACTACTATTTTTTCTGCATTTACCAAAAAGAATAAATAAATTTAATTTGAAAAACTTGAAATGCGTGCGAGTTATCGACAAAAACGTGTTTTCAAATCAAAGTAAAAAAATCCACTAAGGTGTTATAAGGCAATTAGAATGTGTCAACCGCAGAGCTCCCTGTGACGGGTTTTTTCACGGCAATCTCACCCTGTGCTTCGTATTTCACGTCGCTTTGATTCTTGTGTTTATACTTTATATTTGACACCAAAATCTACGCTTCTGTACGCCGTTTATGGAGAAAAAGAGAGGAATTTAGGGCTATTATCAAGGAAAGCTTTAATAGTCTGTCCCGCGGATTCACACGTGATACCATGGATCCACGCTCGCGCTACTGAATTTCATGGGCTGACATTTCTGGCTATCTTTTAGCCACGATGGTAGAGATAGGTTCTCGGTAAAATTTGGTCGAATTGCTAGAGGTAAGTTGTCTTTGACTGGGTTAAATAGCCTTTGGAAGTCGGCCTGCTAGAAGTGCGCGGACAAATTCTAGAGTTCTTGATCAATGGCTCTCACAGTCCCACTGCACTTTATACTTCGCTCGTTTGAGTTTACAAAATCCACCGTCTTTTTCATATTAATTTTTTTCTCGATTATCTCGCTATAAAATGGTATAATATACCTTTCTCTAAATCTGGGTTGTTGCTGCAACGGCCAATCACTATTGGATGAAAACCTGTGAAGAACCTGTGAAAAAACCTGTGACTGGAAAATACCCTGTGAAAAAACCTGTGAATTTTGCAAAGCCTAAATTTTGAGAAAATTTCCCAAATTTAGGAACCAGTGAAAAAACCTGTGAATTTATAAACATGTGAAAAAACGTGTGAAAAAACGTGTGAACAAATTATGAAGAAAATGCCCCCAGAAAACCTGTGAAAACCCCTGTGAAAAAACCTGTGAACAAATTTTGAAGAAAATACCCACAGAAACTGTGAACAATAAACTTTACTGAAATTTGAGTGAAAAAGAACACAGCTGACTATAACACACAAAGAACATTTCAGGCGCAACTAGACACAATTTAAATCTATCAAAACAACTTTTATTAGGTTTCACTTCATAATTTTACCTGTTGTATGTACTTTCATCTGTCTCTGTAATTCAACAGACTAAACATAAGCTAATTTCCCTTGGATTCACTGACTGCACTACACATATTAACTAAACTAACTACCTCAAGTGATGTCAGCTGTTGACTTTGCATCAATTCCCACAGTATATATGCCACACTAAATGCCTTTCTTGAAATGTTGTACACATTTCTCTTTCAAAAACGTACAACAACTTGAAATCGTGTCAAATTCAAAATGGCCGCCACACTCAAGTATGTGAGCCCGCAGCTTTGTGGTCAGTTGAAATGTGGCCCAACAGAGACTGGAAACGAGTGTAAAAAAGAGCGGGAGAAAAAAGCGGCTTGCAAGTGAAATGAACCAATCAGCAATCAGCAAGCTGAGCAGAGGAAGCAAGGAGGCTAGTTTGCTGTCATTTCAAAGATGTCTTATTTTATTCTCGGGTCATTTCTTGTTCTTTTCAACTTTTCATAGTGATGCACATACAAATCACTGTCAACATTTCTTTTGATCCAAGGTAAGGTAATTCAGTTGAGTTTAATCTAAGTTCAAATGATGATTTGTCAGACAAGACATGTCTTCAATGTCTTCAATGCTGCTGTACATATTCATGTAGAACTAGAACAATTTTATAAACTCAAGCATGTCTCCAGCTCAGGCAGCAGCTGGAACAGTTTTAATTTCTCATAAATAAGTTCAGGTTGGATGTGAAAATTATGTGGCTCTGATTATAAATGAACATTGAGAATAATAATTTATTATGCTTAAATTTTATTGTCCCAATTAATGAACAAAAATATGGCATTTTGGCATTGAATCCTTAAATTCTAAGCTCAAGTTGTGTCATGTACTCGATCAGTGTATACTGCCTGTTTAATACTTCAAGTGTAAAAAACTATAGTTGCTCTTTTGTTGAAATACAGAATGAATTTTATATTTTTGAGTTTTCTATTTTTCTATTTGGAATGGACAATTGCTAAATTAAATTGAGGTTCCCACCTCCAGTCACACTACATGGATCTTTAGTCTTTATCTTATCATAATTTATATACCGATAAGGGCAGCCAACTTTCCAATATGTTGTATTTTTTATGTTGTTTCTGCTAATAATACAAGACAAGAATTATATATTTAAAACCTTGTTGATGTACGCATGTAGAAAATGTAGAGAACAATGACCTTTTTTTTCTATTTTCAGCTACCAACAAATAACTGAGAGTTATATATTGCCAGGCAGTTGATCTACATAGTTTTATATATAGCATATGCATGTATTACAGTATGTGTATACATGATGATGGATCTACTGACTATAAACCAGTAATAAAAACAGTCACTAAGTCTTCACTAGAGCAGCAGTGATGTAATATCTGCATGTATCGATCAGCTGAAGAAAAATATATCAAGAAACATCATGATGGTATGTTGAATTTAAGTTTAGTCAGTATAATAATAAAATACATCATGCTATTAATTAAAATATTAGAAAAACTAAAGTAATAATAATTTTATTAATGGTTGCTGTAATGTAATTTTATTTGCTGCTCATTCAATCAATCAATCAATCAATCAATCAATCAATCAATCAATCAACCAGTATAATATTTTAGTTTAAATTGTATTAGCAGACAGAAAAAAAATAAACTGTGATTATTATTAAATTGTTATTTATATTTGCTCATTATTAATCATCTCAAGTACAACATTTCGTGCGCATATACTATCCAATCAGAAGCGCTAGCCAAGAATAGATATTCTTCGGCTTCTGATTGGATAGTTTATTAATTGTGTCCATGAATGTGAGTGGTCACACCGTTCACCGTTGGGGAATTACAATGCCACGACAATTATAGAACTTACTTAGTTTGTACAGCTGCTAGTGATTATCCACATGCCTTTGTTATGCAACTGTCATGCTACAAACATGCTCGCTACACATGTACAGCTTTTCACAGGTTTACTGTTGACAGGTTCAGATGTGCATGCAGGTTATTTGTTGTTTGTTTACTTGGAAAGTAAAAAGTATCAAAATGGTCTTTTGAATGCTTAAAGAGGTTCCAGGCCAGTTAATAATGCACATGCGTACCATCCTCTGTGTGGTCACAGGTACAAGTATCTACGATATTCAAATTTCTTAGTGCAATAGAATTGTTATTGTGAACATTAATCTTGCTAAAATCGGTATTTAGGACTGTCTATATTTAATAAAATAAAGTCAAAATGTTTGGACGTTGTTTAACTTCGCTTTGATGCGGTTTTACGGTGATTTAAAGCGTGCAAGAGCAGTTTTCGGACTTCAAAGTTTTTACTAGCATCTAGAATACTAATATTACAACAAGGCATGCAACTTCGAGCAGTTTTGTACCAAAAAATTCCGTACTTCCTCTCAAATTTTGCCCTAAAAAAGCATTTCTTCGATTCGATTTCCTAACAGGTCCCGCATATATATCGAAAGACCAGTCCTCGAACTACAATCTGGCCAAATTTGAGTACGAAAGGTTCGCAGATTGATCTTGATGTACAAGTCTGACAATTGAAATCACAACAAGACCCTCAGACTGTTCACAGGTTTTTAGATTTTAGACCCTGCGGAAAACCTGTGAAAAAGCTGTCCAACGGCAGGTTTTTCATAGGTTTATTCACAAGTTGGAATTCACAGGTTTTTTCACAGGTAAGGCATGGGTATTGACCCTGTGAAAAGTGCCCTGTTCACAGGTTTTGTGATTTTAGACCCTGTGAAAAAACCTGTGAAAACGGCCGCCAGCAAATTTCATTTTCACAGGTTTTTTCACAGGTTGTAATTCACAGGTTTTTTCACAGGTTTTTTCACAGGTTTTGACCCTGTGAAAAGTGCCCTGTTCACAGGTTTTCAAAATTTCAAAACCTGTGAAAAACCTGTGAAAAAACCTGTGAATACTTGAACTTCACAGGTTTTTTCACAGGTAAATTCATAGGTTTTTCACAGGTTTTTCACAGGTTTTCATCCAATAGTGAATAACGCACCTGGAAGGCATTTCTACACACTTTTCGAATGTGTATCGCATCTTCCTGAAGGAAATGAGTGGACGCGCAGGATCCAAGGTTCCCGGGCTTACGTCACTAGCCGCTGGATCCATTCCCCTCAAAAACGCGGTCGTGAACAAAAATGGAGGCGTTTTTGGTGACTTTGCTGGGGCACAGAAAATCGAGGATTCAACCAAATCCAAAAATGTTTTTGCAGTTAAGTTTCAAATAACAAGTACATTTATTTAAACAAATAAAATTTTTTGGGGTTATCGTTGCACTTTTAGTACATTCAACGAATAAAAAAAAGCTTCTTTCACCGATACATGTTGTTTACTTAGCGGCAAGCAATGCAAAGCGCGCAAACTTGACATGATTACCCTTGGAAATCATATATATATGTTATTTGCCGGCCGGGAGGTCCGTATTGAGAAAAACTGTGCCAGAGGTCTTGAGTACGGCCCGAGGCCGTACTCAAGACCGAGGGCACAGTTTTTCTCAATACGGACCGACCAAGGCCGGCAAATAACGTATTTATTTTTTTCCTATTAAGGTTTGGTAATGCTAGAAATCTCGTTTTGCAAAATCTGTTTTTCACGCGCGCGCGTATTCCTTTAGCTGATCGCAAGGTCGCTATAAACTACGGAAGAAATAAAACTTAATCCAAATAACAAGAAACTCAGACGATTCATTTTTACACCGGAATTACAGAAAGGTAGATGTGAAGAACAGATGATGGAAACTCAAACAGAATTTCACCACTAAGCAGCTGAAATGAGAAGCTATTTTAAATTTAGCACCAAAAACATTCAAAGTCCGGCACAGCCGGCAAAACTTTAGAGCAATCTTCCATTCTCTTGCGTTAATATAGTACCATGAAAGCATTTTCCGAGCAAAACTGTTTCCTCAGTTTTCTACAATTTCACTTTAATCTAATTCTTGCCATTCGGTGGCAATTTACAATTTTCATTTTATGCGAAATCTTTGCCAAACTGTATTCATGCATTCAGTTTTCAACGGACACAAGGCCGTGATTTATACGAGCCGAGAATTATTTTCTGGTCTACCGGTAATCACTAAGTTTTTTCTTGAATGAAAGTTAATTAATGGTTGTTTCGGAAAAAGGAGAAACGAAAAGCAAACGAGTAAAGTTAAGGAATTGAGTCTAAACACGGACATTTGTAATTTAAAATCGCAAGTTAACTAGAGAGCGTGAAAGTAATTTCCAAAAACAACAACACAACTCAAATTCTCTTGGTGAAAATCAAATGAACACTCGCCTTTTTGAAGTAATGCAAGCTCTTTATTCCACTGCGTAGTTCTCCATTCACTTGACAACGATAAGGGAGCAATATAATGTGACAAATTCAGTAAAAGCTTCTTCGCATCGACCTTCACGCGTTGCTGAAATCGCTCTCGGAACCAATCAGATTGCAGGATTCGAGAGTTCCGCCCGCTCGCGCTCTCAGAAAAAAATAAACATGATTATTACCCGTGATCCTCTCACGAACTTGACATAAGCCAAATAAGCCAAATAAAATAAAATAAAATAAAATAAAATAAAATAATTACCCATGACCTTGAGTGTCCTTGACATGATTATTACTGCAGGTACAGTAAATGACGTAGATGCTTTCAAAAATTCACTGTACGCTTTCAGCCAATCAGAAAAGAGATAGTGAGTTGAATATATAATATTAGTATATACCAAACCAGTGAATAGTGCTTTTCGTGCGTTCTGATTGGCTAGCTCGGAGGTGAATAGTCTTTGCTATTCACCTCCGAGCAAAACAAAATGGCTGTGCGTTTTGCTTCTTTGATCAAAGCAGAAATTACTTCCATAAACGAGGCCGCTACACATCACTGTGTTATCAAAAATACCTGAAGATATTTAGAGGTGATCATTTGTAGCAAGTTTAGTCGTGTCACTAAATAAAATCTCCAAAAATGTCGTACAAAATGTTTTGTTTACTATCGAGCAAATAGCTAGAGCAAATAGCTAGAGTAAGAACGTCTTCGGTTAGGAAGCATCTTGACCATCTTGTTCAGTTTATAACGGCACTTGCAGCTTCAACATCAGTTTCTCAGGCAATAGAAACTGACAGAACTTGTAAAATACTAGAAAATAGAACTCGTCGCTTTTGGTCCATCAGTAAAAATGGAAAAAAACAATAATTTTCCCCTTGAAATCGTCAAAGTCCAACATATGAGACACGTTGATCGCCTGATGTTGTCATGTGACTTTTTCCCGCGCTGTCCTTGGTCGCGCGTAGGGTTCCACTTTTAAAGGATTTTTTCCGATTTTTCGTGGTAAAATAAATCTATAATTTTGGAGCTAGCTATTTCACTGGTTTGGTATATACTAAAACAATTATTCACCTCAGTGTCGGTGAAAAGTGGTGGATATTTACCTCGCCGAAGAGGCTTGGTAAATATCCACCACTATCCACCTCCACTTCGGCAAATAATTGTTAAATATTATTTATAGCTTATACATGTAACTTACCCCTGCTAGTCTACTTTTAGTCTGCAACCACATCTGGCTTTCTTTTATGAGGTGTTATCATTTTACAAACATTATGTAAATTAGTGAGAGGACCAATTGGCGCTCCTGACCGGATTCTGGACAGATTTACGTCATCAGTATGGAATTTCTGGTTGTAAATCGCAGATAACCTTTCTCGAGGGATGTTGCAAGCAGCTAGCACGCGATGGAAGTCGCCTGTATTCACAGGCTAATTAGAAACCGGAAAACTGCCCAAAATTTCCATCAAAATAAAAAAACTAATAACAATTGCTAAAAAAAAAAACACCGAAAATAATGACCAAAACCGCAAATATTCACAAACCTCAACCCCAACCCATGTAAATATGGCACATACTTAATTGGTTAATTAAAGAAAAAAATTGTTTTTTGTCCAAAAATTGCTGCCTCCCCCCTCTGCCTACTGCAGTCAACAACCAAGTGGTTTGATCACTTTGTTCCACGTTGTTTGCAGCCATATTGCATTTTGGAACATGACACTAAAATTATAGGCCTGATCTACCTACATTTATATAATTCACTGTGTAAAACTCGCGCCGTGATTGGTTTAGAACTGTTATCTATTAGAGTACAGACGCACGAATGACGTCACGAAGGCGGGAAAACGCGCGGGCGCCCTGCCTGCTCCAACAAATCCTTCGCTCAAAACAGAGAAATATTTTCGTCAAACTGGAAATATTCCGTAGGAAATTCAATGTAGTTCAATTGATACGAATTTTAAATCGGCTGTTCAAGCTTGGCTAGAACTTGGAGGAAAATATGATGGTCCTTTAGCTCATAATTTGTGAACAGAATCCGATAAATTTAGCGGGATTATCGTTCGCCGTTTATAAGCGACTTGCAACGGGATTTGGACTGGAATAATTCAGATTGTTTTTGCTCATATCAGGACGGAATAGAGGTTAGTCTCTAAATATTTGCTTTTCGAAACATTTGCCTGAGTTAAGCTGTAGTTTATTTTAAGCCGTTTAGTTTTCACAAAGTTTTATTTGAGTGCATGAAAACACTGTGGCCTAAACTCGATGTTTGTTGACATAATTTTTATCGGCTTATTTAGCGTACAATCAAGTGAAAATCCGAAGCGAATATCTCCAAAATTATATAAAACAAATAGATTCCATGTTGCCGTGGGTCTGTTCAGTAATAGATCACAGAAGATGTCAAAATGTGGTAAGAACATCAGTGACCAACTCGCCGCAGCGGCTCGTTGGCCACTTTTTTGTTCTTACCACATTTTGACGTCATCTGTGATCTATTACTGAACAGACGCCACGGCAACATGGAATCTATTTGTTAAGTAGTCCGAGCATCCAACACTCTGAAACTATAGGTACAGTACAAGGTCTACAATGTCACCGCCAACTGTCAAAACCAGTAAAAGTGGAAACCAAAGCAAATAACCCAAACCAAAAAACTGCTTTTCTTATTCTTATAAGCTTAAAGTCTTCCAAGTGTTTTTGTACGTTGATAAAAATAGCTTACAGATGTATGGGAGAGATCGAGCCCGGCCGATATATAAAATTCGCTTCACAGTTCAGTACTACAGCCTTCTGCATGTTTATATTCCCAGTGCAGAATCTTTTCTTTAGCAGATTTTCGCCCAATTTGGAATATTTGTATTCGGAGGAGAAACCAGAATTCGTGTTAAAAATTATGGAACTCGAAAATTCGAATCAATCATTCAATAAGCTTATTCAGCAAAACCGATCGTGAGGTTTTCGTACATACATGTACTGTCAGCTATCATAATTGCTGATCGATCGTTCGTTACATTCTACTGAAGTTTCTTACCACACAACGTAGCATTTCAATGGATAAAGACTTACCGTTGTTGCACAAAACAAGCACCACCAAAACGAAACTACCAAAGCGTACAAGAGCCGCCATGATCGAGCGAAAATATAATTGTCACGTGACAAAAGAGTTCACCGGTTGACCGAGTCAACTCCGAGTCCGAGTCAAATCCGAGTCCGAGTCAATTGACCGAGTCACTGGTCAGCGGTTTTTTTTTTCACAACACCATTTAAAAAAAATACAAAAAGTATAAACGAAAATATCGCTTTGAATAGGAAGTTTGTTTTTGCCAAATTTTCATGGTCCAACAAGGTACGACTTCTGTGCAACACTGAATGCTTGATGGAGGAAACCATTGGTTTTTGAAGTTCGAACGCGCTGATGAAAAACGAACCAGACGAACGCTTGATCGGTCCCAGACTCGATAAATTACTTTGTAATAATCCGCCATAAGCTCTCAGCGTGGTAAGTATTCGAGAGAAAATAGAGTTTTCCCTGTATTTATATATTACTGTCTACGAGTTGACTGAAATAAACGAGGAGAGAGGTTTTGCATTTACTGGCCTCGGCCTCGCAAAAGTGGAAACCACTGAACAAGTTAATTCCTCTCTTGAAATAGTGTGAATGTCATGTCTTCCTGTAGCCCGCGAACGCAGACGTATTTCCGGCTCGAGTTTCCCCGCCGAAAATACGTCGGCGTTCGCGGGCTAGTCTACCTATGGCTTGTGCACAATATGGATTTTTCCATTTTCCTTTTTTTTAACCGCCATTTCGTTAAGATTTCAGGTATAGTTTTACACGGCAACAATTTTGTTTTGATTTGCGATGTCTACAAGAGCTTGGTAACCGGACTTGTTAATGAAAACAGGAAGCTGGATTGGACTTTGTGGACTGCGTACTTGGAATGAAATTTAATAAGGTCCTGACTGACATTTCATATTCCTCGTTTTAGTTTTACAATACAAAAAAATTATGTTAGACTCTCAAAAGTAAGTAATGTACACAAAATAACTCTTTATAGGCTAGCCATGGCACTTAAACTCACCTTTCAATTCATGTAAGAGGTGGTTAGCTCGAAAAATATGCTCCTCTGACCACCACACACTTCCCCCCAGAGCCATTTATTTCTGTCTTTTCTTCTTTTATATTTTATTACCTAAGCAGATGCTTTGTAACAGTTTACATAAACATGAAGTGTGAATAAAGTGAACTGAACTGAACTGAGTATATGCCATACAAAGCAGGGTTGGTGCTCAAATTTGGCAGGTGGCGAGTGCACCCATTCACAATTGTGTACTAGCTATAGGCTCACTGGACTTTGCAATGATTCTAAAATTCACTTTGCAGTAAGACTGAATGGGTCATCACAAAGCATTCATTAAATACCAGGTCAAGGTGTCCAACTTGTCATGCTGAAATGACCAAAGGTGATCTGAAGATAACATGTGATGCCCGATGGACACCGCCTCACAAGAACAAGGAAGGCCAAAGCTTCACAGTCCCGAGAACCTTCCATTATTGTTTGAAATGGGAATGTGTCAGTGGAACCTCTCCACGCGACAGCTCAATCAAAGAACCCCCACATGTATTTGGAGTGGATTCCACAGCCAGAGTTCACTCCAGATGAGTGGAAAGTGGTTACGTTTCTAGATTTCCCATTGGCATTCGACTAAGGAATAAATCAAGAAACATTATTTCTTATTTTGTTATGTTGTAACGTTGACGGTTGTTGTTACATTTGTTGCTGTTGACTTTTGAAAAGTTGGGTTGACCAATGAAAATATTATTTAAACACCTATTGAAAATATATTGAAAATATATAAAATTGGGTTACGTGATCAGAAAAAAAAATAACACCCCAAAGAAAAAAAGTGAAAGTCGGTGCCTCTTTGTGCATTAACAGGAAACTCTTGTTTTGTTAAATTTTATGAACGTTATTATACTGCTTCACAACTTCTTACATTTAACGAAGCATGTGACCAACAAGAAATTTTCAAAAGTAATCTGAATAGTCTTCCCACAAAACGTTGTGTAAGTGAGTTGAAATTCTGATAAAATTAATGTTAGGTTTTTAAAAATAAACACCACCCACTCATTTATTTGTGGACAGAGAAGTCTAATTGTCATTTGTTTGCTTACCATAAACGCTCTATTAAGCCCCCCCCCCCCCCCGGGGCTTATTTAATTTTAGGCCTCATGGAGGGGGGGCTTATTAGAGAGGGGGGCTTATTAGAGAGGGGGGGGGGGGGCTTATTTCAAATCACAACTTTTCGAGAAAATTCACTTCTCTAAAACAGAACAAGAAATGGGTTATGTATGACCGTCTTACAATGTAATGGCATTTACATCCTAACTCAACAATATATCGGAAAATTTATAAAGACCACGTTTCAATACAAATTGACTGAAACGCCAGAAAATATTGCTGAAAAGTCATTTACATCAGCCTCACGGAAGGTGGGGGGGGGGGGGGGGCTTAATAGAGAGGGGGCTTATTACAAAATCTGACTTCCAAAGGGGGGCTTATTAGAGAGGGGCTAAATAGAGCTTCGGTATTTAGATAAGAAAATTTGCTTTTGCTTTACATCCAAGACCTTTGTTAAAGCAAATTTGTCTGAGCTGAAATTTTAAGTTTCAAAGTTTAGAAGATAACTTCCCAGGCCCTTTGACCTGCTGTGATCAGTCTTACTGCAAAGTCAATTTTAGAATCATTGCAAAGTCCAGTGAGCCTATAGCTAGTACACAATTGTGAATGGGTGCACTCGCCACCTGCCAAATTTGAGCACCAACCCTGCTTTGTCTCGAGCCGGAAATACGTTTGCGCTCGCCAGGCTAGCTTTGTATGGCATATACTCAGTTCAGTTCACTTTATTCACACTTCAATGTTTATGTAAACTGTTACAAAGCATCTGCTTAGGTAATAAAATATAAAAGAAGAAAAGACAGAAATAAATGGCTCTGGGGGGAGTGTGTGGTGGTCAGAGGAGCATAGTTTTCGAGCTAACCACCTCTTACATGAATTGAAAGGTGAGTTTAAGTGCCATGGCTAGCTATAAAGAGTTATTTTGTGTACATTACTTACTTTTGAGAGTCTAACATAATTTTTTTGTATTGTAAAACTAAAACGAGGAATATGAAATGTCAGTCAGGACCTTATTAAATTTCATTCCAAGTACGCAGTCCACAAAGTCCAATCCAGCTTCCTGTTTTCATTAACAAGTCCGGTTACCAAGCTCTTGTAGACATCGCAAATCAAAACAAAATTGTTGCCGTGTAAAACTATACCTGAAATCTTAACGAAATGGCGGTTAAAAAAAAGGAAAATGGAAAAATCCATATTGTGCACAAGCCATAGGTAGACTAGCCTGCGAACGCAGACGTATTTTCGGCGGGGAAACTCGAGCCGGAAATACGTCTGCGTTCGCGGGCTACAGGAAGACATGACATTCACACTATTTCAAGAGAGGAATTAACTTGTTCAGTGGTTTCCACTTTTGCGAGGCCGCGAGGGCCAGTAAAATGCAAAACCTCTCTCCCTCGTTTATTTCAGTCAACTCGTAGACAGTAATATATAAATACAGGGAAAACTCTATTTTCTCTCGAATACTTACCACGCTGAGAGCTTATGGCGGATTATTACAAAGTAATTTATCGGAGTCTGGGACCGATCAAGCGTTCGTCTGGTTCGTTTTTCATCAGCGCGTTCGAACTTCAAAAACCAATGGTTTCCTCCATCAAGCATTCAGTGTTGCACAGAAGTCGTACCTGTTGGACCATGAAAATTTGGCAAAAACAAACTTCCTATTCAAAGCGATATTTTCGTAATACTTTTGGTATTTTTTTAAAATGGTGTCGTGAAAAAAAACCGCTGACCAGTGACTCGGTCAATTGACTCGGACTCGGATTTGACTCGGACTCGGAGTTGACTCGGTCAACCGATGAACTCGGCTGTTTGGTGACAAGAAGCGTACGTATTGACCCATTTACAACGCCACTTTTGTGTTCGTCGTAGCCATATTTTTCGGTCAACACAAAGACAAATTATCCTTTAAGTGATATTCTGTATTCTGGAGGTAAATTATTTTAGTTATCAGGTTGTATTTTCATGAAGAAGAAGTGTTCTGTGTCGATTCTGTGCAAGAAATGAAAGTTCACGAATTATAAAATTATTTTGAGTGATAAGCATAAAATATCCATGACAGATCCAGATGAACAGATCGATGGGTTATATTTTGCCAGTTATATGGGTGCTATGATTTCTTGGAAAACAGCAGCTCTCAGAAGATATCAATAAAATTGGATTTCATGATAGACTGTGTGACACAAACTTTGCACAACATTTCTGCTCACACGCGACACTTCACAAAAATAACCCAACTTTGAGCACTAAATTCGCCAAGAAGATAAGTCGCGCTTAGAGGCACTTTCTGTCTCTTGGATTCATGCACATTCTAAGAGCAACTTTCCGATATTTTCGGCAAATTCCGCCACGCAGTTTCATATACAAACGCCATTTCCTGTGTAAACTTTGCAGCAATAAAAAAAATAAAACTCACATAAGTGATAGATTTCTTCATAAAAATACAACCTGATAACTAAAATAATTCACCTCCAGAATACAGAATATCACTTAAAGGATAATTTGTCTTTGTGTTGACCGAAAAATATGGCTACGACCAACACAAAAGTGGCGTTGTAAATGGGTCAATACGTACGCTTCTTGTCACCAAACAGCCGCCATCTTGATTGAAAACGTGACAAGATCGTATGTTTGAGCCCGCAGCATTACGTAAAGCGGTTCATTATTTGCAGTTAATTTATTTCTTTAAGTTATTCTGCATATATCATATTCCGCATAATTATGCCATTCCGCAAGTCATGCCACATGCCATTCCGCAAACTCATTCCTCCTTTTACCCTCACCGAAACACGGTTCTGTTTGCTTTCCCTTAAATTGTTGAATAAATTAATCATAAAAATGGCTCACAACAAACATGAAACTACTCATTAAAGAGATTAAGCATCGCGCCAAGGTTTTTACCGTGAACGGCAAAAGTTCCACTTTTGCCATCTGCCTTTTTTACTTGTAATCTTATATTCTTTTGTCTCTTGGTGTTTAAAATTATAAGGTTTTTATTCTTGGAGTTAGTTCCTTGAAGAAGTCAGGCCGTGCCTGACGAAATGTTGGAAAATATATTCACATTCATCCCAACCGTACAGTCAGCCTTTCTTTGTTGTATTTTCATTTTTAAATTTGCTGATTAGATCCACCAGTATCCGGTACCTTTGTATTGTCCGTTGGCTTTTCAGAATTTCACAAAGTTTTCATCTGCCGTTTGCCGTTTCTACGTGAAAATGAATAGTTTTAGTTTGTCGTGAACGTGTGAATTATTTTCCATTTCAGTTTTCTGATTTATTTATTTAACGATTCGAGGAAAAGTAAAGAAAATTAACTCGAATCTGAAGTTTGACGTTTGTGCCATAGAACGTGCTGCGGCTAAGTCTCTCAATTATCACAGAAACGGCAAATGGCATAGGCCCAGGAACACACTGCACAGTGACGCGCTTACCATGGGGCCCCCCGGCGTCTCGCCACAAATCCAAAGATATCGAAATAATAGCTATAGACTGGTAATTACTCAAACCGGTGGGAGAGGGGGGTACTTCCTTATATAAGCCATATAAGTATGTGCGGCGCCAAAGGGTATGGTTTTTTAACCGTTTTGGTCTGAAATAAAATATGTTTTGTGTACTCTGGCGAAACTAGACGAAACTATATTTTGTCATAGATATCGGGGAATTTGAAGCCCTTCTCAAATGTCCTGGGTAGCTGAAGTCATGTATTAGATGTATTAGACACGTGTACTAATTTTATAGGTCTGAAATAGGGTATGGAAAATCACATATTTTGGTCTTAAATAGGGCAAGGGTTTCAAGAAGCAGGCCGCACAACCCCACCAAAAATTTCAGGAAGTACTCCCTCCCCCGGGGCCCGGTGGATTATAAGATTACTTACATTCATATGTCATCTGTAACGTGGTGTCTTTTTGGCTCGACCAACCAGGAATACTGTTTGTTGCACTGCATTTGTAGAATCCTTCCTGATCTTCTCGTCCCGGCGGAAGATGAAGTTTGCTACGAAGAGTTTTTTCTCCTTTCTTCCATTTCTTGTCCTCTGAGTGATACATACCTTCAGTTCCGTTGGTGATTAGTTTTATCATTCTTGTACCAAGAGACTGCGTGAGGGAGAGGCCATCCCGAGAAGAAACATTCCAATTCCTTTGTTTGGTTTTGAGTGATAAAATTTGGTGTACTGGAGAACCAAACTATTTGCAGTGCACCTAAGTGAAAGAGTGTTAATAACTCACTTAGTAAATATGAAAGTAATATAGAGACAGTATAGATTGTATCGTGGATGGCAAGCTGGAAGAAAGATTGCGTGACGACGGGCGTAACTAGTCCAAAGATTGATTCATGGCATCCCTTCAGGGCCAGTGACTATTGTTATGATCAAAATGGTCACGTGAACAACTGATACAAAAGACATCCTTGCTAGTCAATAGGATAATCTCCATTGTAAGTACAGTCGAAGTAGGATTAATTTTTATTTTGGCTATTATTTACATTTCTCAGGGGCACCCAACGGATCATTTCTGTAGAATATCTGTTCGGAAGGCCTATAATCGCCTCTGATATTCGGTTATTGAAATGTCATCTCAAACTTTCTAAATATGGAAAAATTAATGCCTTTTGTTTTCGGAGAGATAAAAATGTCGTTTTGGGTACAAAAACAGGTCAGCTAGGATTTTCGGACAGGCAAAAGCAGCTCATAAACTCGGGTGATAAGATTTTAATCCCTAAAACTTTCTGAAGTTTGAAAGTTCAGCTAACGTATCCGAAAAGATACATTTTTCTTAGCGTTTAAAAAATAAGCCATTAAACTGCACAAAAAGCACAATTACAACGTAAAAACGACGTTCCGACACCTACAGGAAAATTTTGTCGTTGGGTGCCCCTGATTTCTTCGTTTGAGACTCAAAAACATTGCAGTGCGGAGATTGCGCAGTACGGACTAAAAATCATCTTTAATGGTGGAATTGAAAATTCGCTGGTGTAGATATATTTTAGAGTCGTATTTTTCAATCAGAAAGAAGACTTTCTGAACCTGTCATTCATTTAGCGCCCTCTTACAAACTCAAATCTGATGCTTACTCCCTCGAATGCTTAAGTCTCGCTCTCAATAGATAGATAGATAGAAGATAGAAAACTTTATCACGTTCCCAGAGTCTACGGGCTCCTTGGTTAGCAGATGGTCGCCAGGAGCCCGGCTATTAACCGCTGACTGACGAGTCTGTAGACTACCCCGGTTGCAATATAAATAAGAAATAAAAGGCAGCATTTTTCGTTTTAAGACAAAATTGTTAACTTAGCACACAGTTAATAGAGGGAAATGGTTATGAAGCCCGGCAAAGTTCTTTGTTATATGTTTTTGTTCGCTATTTTGGGGGTTGACCGTGCCACAAAACCTGACGAAATACAATAGGTGGTTACGTGTGTTCAAGCAACTAACCAATAGAAACATTGGGATTACGTCATTCATGCATAGTGTATGAGCTCAAAACAAAAGATGTGCACGGTCATGGACCTTCCAACATAAATCTTGGCCTCTTTGTTTGCTCCTTTGAAGTTTGCCGGGCTTCATAACCATTTCCCTCTATTAACTATACTTAGCATCTCTGCTGTCAGGATGAACAATCGAAGGTAACACTTACGTGCAAAATTTATACCGGTACATTGACATCCACGTTTTGTTGAACCCGACTGCTGCAAAACCAAACCTGACGACCCAGTACTTTGCTCAACTCGTTGCTTTGCTTGTTTCCAGGTCATGTCACGTACCGATAGTCCGCCTACATGTATGATTGCGGCGCAGTTGAAATCAAGAGTTACTATGTTGGAGTTTGGATCGACGGTCATAGGATTGATGCGGTGACACCCAGAAGACGAGAAACAAGAAGACCTTATTTCACACTTCGTGATGGGAGTCCGCGGATGATACGTCTGTTGAGGGATAAAATAACAAAAAAACCGTCATTTGATAAACGTTGGAACCAACGGTGGTATCTTCGACATCTTCGGCTGGTATATATCATTTAAACACAAATTGCGATCGCTTTTTACGTTACACCTGATTGGTCGAGAGCAAAGCACTTCCGCTGTGATTGGTCAGAAGATATTGCATTGGACGACTTCATGACCAATCAGAAAGCTCAGCAAAAGCAAAACAATACCAACCATCAATTTATCTTATTACTAGCGCAAAGTAAAGCCCCTGTATAGCGACTGTACACACTATCACTTGAGTAAAAAGAGGAAAGCAATCCAAACTACGATGTAAGGCTTGAACTAAGGAAAGAGAATAGGGAAGATTTAATGGCCAATATTTTGACTAGTAGAACTAATCTTCTGGCTACAGGGCTAGAGCTTTAAATTCGAGTGAGTTGTAATGCGTGCTTCTTTCGAAAATAAAAGAAATTGAGTGAAACTGTTTTGCTGTGCTGAAGAACTATAAACAACAGACAGCGCTCAGTTGTGCATAAACTTCTAGGCTATACATCCCTCAAGAAATATTGTTATACCTTCCAACTCAGGTGCCACTTTTGATTGGACGAGAAGGTGTCACGTGGGATGCCTCAAAACAGTCTAACGCCCTTAGGGCGAATAAAACTCACTAACTCCTAGGGCAATAACAAATTGACCTTTCGACTCGCACGTGCTATGGTTGTGCACCTAACAGTGGAAAATGTATTTAAAAAGCGCACATTGCGTCAAGAGGACTTCGGCTAATGGCTTCGCCCTTGGTCCCAGTCATAAAGTGCTTAAGGTGGTACTGGAGGCTAACGTGACCGTTTCAGAATTTGACAATTTCTTGTCAGCTTGAAGCCGATAATAAAAGGAACTTGTTTGCAAAATTTCAGTTCAAGACTAGAGAATCCTTTTTCAGCGAGATACTAGCACATGAACTTTCGTCTCTATGGCAAATTTAGCGGGAAAATTACAGTAATCAAGCGATATAAATGGAGTTTCGGTTTTCAAAAACAACCCCATGCGGCATGCGTATTTGACACCCGATGTCAATTGCAAAACATTCACCAGTCATTGAATTCTACTCAAATAAGTAAATCGCACTGTATTCTGGCTAAACTGAAAAGGAAATGGCAAATAATCACCTTTTCTTTTCACATAAAAGTAACTTGATTGAATAGTTCAATGTAATGTATCCAATCTCAGCGACGGCAAAATATGCAACGTGATGCGATGTACGCGGCATTCTTCAACATCGAAGGCATCTTTTTCGCTTAGAACGCAATCCGTAACTCCGTAAATGAGACTCAGTTGTAAGAAATATGTTTTGAAGCTCTTAGAAATTCCATCAGTGCCGAATATTTCCTTGAATTTCGAGGAATAACATATTATTTTCAGCCCGAAAGAACCGAACCTGTCATCGCCTCGCTGCTTGACTCTTGAAGGTGTCGTTACCAGGCAAATGTGTCATTGTTTATGCGGCCGCTTATGATTGGTTTCGCGGGAAAATAGGCTCTCTTTATAAGGCAAGTATGGCCTTATAAAGGAGTAAATTCTGGCATTTGCCGCTGAAATTAAGTATTGCTGGCTTTGAAAACATGGCGACGGGGTAAATATAACGCAAGGATCGTAAATGATAAGAAAGACGCAAAATTATGGCGTGTTTTGTGGATTTCAGAGCTTTGTGATTCGAACATGCACCCAGTATAAACAAAACTACATTTTAAGGATTTATCGGTTTACAGTGAAACTTGGCAAGCTTGATATCTATGAAATTACGAATGTTTTCACCAGAGTACATCTTCTGAAATGGAATAGCACTTGCGTGACAGCATCACACTTATTATGAAGGTACATTTTGTGATTTTTTACGATTAAAACAAACATACTCAAAACAAGAAGGTGTACTCTGGTGAAAAGTTGAGTTTTATTCCATTCTATTGGTGTCCCGAGTATTAACATAAAATAATAAATTCCTGTTTAGATTTCGTCAATTTTGTAAAATTTCTCAGAAATGACCACACCCTTCAATTTCTTGAATTACAGAAATTCCTTATATTTTTCTGAAACAAAAATATTGCCACCAGAATCTAGAAGACGTAAAGAAGAAGTGATGTTGAAATTACTTAATTCCCATGACTGTATTTTGTGATTCAACCCTTCAAAGCACTGCCCCAAATTGACCAAATTAGCCTCCAGTCAGTACCACCTTAATAACTGATGACTCAAGTCTAAAGGAAGCATCAAGGCTTAGATTCCGGGAATCCTTTCAATAATGGGGTTTAAAATACAGTTACAGGAAGTATTATATCAAAGTAAAGGGATAAATGTCAAGATGGAGACAAGATGATCCCTTAAAATAATATATTAGTTTTAATAGGTTCATTGTCACCACCTTAATATCACGTACAGTCACGAAGCTTCAAAGGAAACCTCACGAAACGACTCGGTATAAAAAAGACTCTTTTGTATCAACAAATAAGTGCTGTCTACACTTCAGCTGATGTAATGCATTGTTAGAGAATAGTTACGTCATGGATTGTGTACGGCTTGAAAAATTTAGCCTAAATTTTTTGAAGTTTGTCGTTTGCAATCCATCTTAATCTTCTCCATCCTTGTTACCGATTGGTTTCAGGGGGTCGTTACTCTCAAGCAAGCAAGTTAGTCAACTAAGCATTTCATTGAAAACGACAAACAAAAAAACATACGTACAGTGGGAATCAAGAAATAAAAGAAAATCGTTGCACAACTTAAAATTGTTTTCATTTCTGATGTAAAAGTAACAATACTTTCTTCTTATAATACTAATCGGGGATAAAAACGGAATACCTCATCCATGACTATTTATATTAATCACGAGTAATAAATATTTATTTTCGGGTCTGTATTCATTAACTAGTATAACAATAGAGTTGATGTTCTTGGGCGTAAATATGTTTTTGGCCCTTCTCAGTCTCATTTTAGCCCTCGCCGCTTTATTATAATAATTTCAGAGGGCATTTAGAAAAGGAATCAAAGACAGTAAGCGATATCTTGAACACTGCCGGCGTCGGGTCGACGTTTATTTCATATGATTGTAAAACTTGGCAGAAAACCGTACGCAAAATTCGTCGAAACAATCTGTGCTCTAAAGTTCTCTTGAAAGGAAAAATTACAGAATTCCATCAACAGCAAATAAATAGTCATCTAGAAGTGTTGGAACTTAATCATGCAATTACTGAACTGGCAATTTGGCATAAAATATTTTGCCTGAACTGAGCGGGTTTCGATCGAAGAAGACAAACTTACATTCAATTCGCCGCCGTGTATGGATTCTTCCTCGAGTTTCTGTAAGTCCTCTTCAACTAGCTGTACTGAGAAGGCTGAAAATTTTCTTCTTCGTTAGCTTTTTCAGCCAGTCTGATAATATAAAGCTCAAAAACAATAGCTTTGCAGCTGCAGATGGCAGCACTTCGAGTCAACGGCGCTTTGAATTCCAAGAAAACGGCGCGAACAGTTGAATGGTTTCCAGTTCTGATTGGCTGCTACGTTATTTTCTTGTTTCTGATTGGCTCAGTTCAGCGGGCTAAAATATATTTTAGCCCGCTGAATTCTCCATTTTAGCCCGCAAAATACGCCACAATGCCCGATGAAGTTATTATAATATTCATTATTCCTGGGTTAGAAAATTGAAATATATAATAGTCCTTTACGATTGCGCAAGATGCAGCAAGATGCAGGACATTTTTAATATATATTAAAAAAAAACCCCTTCAGTTTCAGGCATTAAAGCGAGAGATCCGTTAACATAAATGATCTGAACTTGCAAAGGAACACGGCTCCAAACTTTAAGCTTAATTTCCTTAATTTTTCAGTGTCCCAAATGACGTCAATCAGTGAACAACGAGGTGCACAGATCATGAGTGTATAAACCACGTGAATTGAAAACAACTTTGTATGGTGGTAACAGAGTGACTCACTTTACATACCTTGGATCACGAGAAGTGACAAAGAATAAAGCAAAAAGTGTTCCATCAAAGAAAATTGGTGGCGATACTTCATGTTTTCCATTCCAGCCCAGCAAACTACGTGGTCATCGCTCAGATTCGTTGATCTCAATTTTATAGCATTTTCTTGATGGATTCTTGAACTTTTCACCCACGCTGAGCTGACAGACGCCCCTCTTTATCGCCTGGTGGGGAGCCATGGAGGCGTGTTAGGCGGCTCGTAAATTGGCCACTTCTCCCCCGCGCCGGAAGTGAGTGCTTGTAAAAACATCCTCGCAATTTTTGCCTGGATAGAGGTTATTTTTTTTATTCTGCTCGGTATTGACCTTATTTCTGCTCATTAGCAAAATTCAGTGGCCGCGATTCGTTTTTACAGGTTGCAATTCAACTTGATTGCTTAGTTAAATGTCGCTGATTGTATGGGTTCTTATTCACTGTATTGGTGGTTTTCGAAGGGAATTCTAGTATCATGTTGCAGTTATTGTTGTTATTAAAAATTATTGTTTTTGCTGTATCAGTTTTAACATACAGCTGTTTCGAGAAAGGTTGTCGGAAAAAGCGCACGCGCAGGAGCCCATTACCCAAATGGGCTCCTAGCACGCGACAATCCCGAAAGGTAATCTGGGATATGATCAATGAATTTTAAGACGAAATCCATTAGAAAATCGAGTAATATTTATGGCCAGTGGACAAAAAATCTTGTACTACGACGCCATACGCTTTGACGCTTAAACTAGACATTCATGAGCCATACCTTAACGGTATTTACCAAATAATATAACTCCACAATCCTTAAATTGCTTTCCGCCTTGAGTTTCCTCCCGTGAATGGGTAAGGTCATAAGAGGTGGCAGCCATGTTTCCCAGAAACATAGCTGCCACCTCTCATGACTCAACCCATTCACGGGAGGAAACTCAAGGCGGAAAGCAATTTAAGGATTGTGGAGTTATATTATTTGGTGAATACCGTTAAGGTATGGCTCATGAATGTCTATAGTTTAAGCGTCAAAGCGTATGGCGTCGTAGTACAAGATTTTTGTCCACTGGCCATAAATATTACTCGATTTTCTAATGGATTTCGTCTTAATAAGTCAAATAAATACATCAAACCCGCGATGCCTACTTTTGTTGCTTTTTTTAGCACTCGCAAACATACGTCCATGGCGTCTCTTGCCATTTTCTCAGATTTCCCAGAAATGCTGAAGTCAAGGAACTGTGAACTTAAAACTACCCACAATACCTTTCGGGATTGTCGCGTGCGCTTTTTTCCGACAACCTTTCTCGAAACAGCTGTATACAAAATAATAAGCGGAGGATGTTGAGCAGGATGGATTCAGCTTTTCTAATTCTTTTTCGGCCGACCAAAAGTAGCCTATCAACCAATCAATTTGTTTACCGTGGTCAGCAAAAGAAAAGAAAGAAAATCCTTATTAGCTCAGTTTATTTAAACAGTGACAAAGCTTATAGCTTGTGGGGTCGTGTAACAATACACTTAGCCGCTCTCTTATATCGATAGAATTAGGTTAGATTGCAGGTATACCTTTAAAAGCCGGCAAAGATTAGAATCCGGCCAAATGTTCATTATCTCGGCAAAACGAGATATCAAATAAAATAAAACACGTGGTTGTCGAATATACAGTAATTGGATAAGCATGGAGTTAGCCTACACAATGAAAGATTAAGGTTCACCCATGACAAGGGCAGCCGCGACAGAAAATTCTAGAAAATGTTTTGCTCTCAGTGCAGTAAGGTAATCGTCAATAAATAAAGTAAAACATGTTTTACACTTTTTAACGGAGAGGCTTGTGGTTAATACCAGCTATATTCATGCAGACTTTATTCAGTGGCGTGTTTTTATTGAAGCAGTCTTGCCAACCTGCCTGATGATGATGTTGCAGTAATAAATATTTTGAAAGAAAAGTTAATTACACACCTTTGCCAACACAAAAATAAAGACAAATGAAAAAGCGCTTTGAGCATCAGTTGCACAATGTTGGTCTTCTTGTGTTACAAATACTTCCCGCAGGGCATGAAATTTTTGCGGATTCTATTTTTTGCCTTTCTGCGGCTTTTTTTCCGCGATTCACAAAAAAGGGTAGATCATTCTGCTGAGATGATTCTGCTTAGATCATCATCACCAGCCCAAATAAAATGTTCCCCATTCATGAAATTGTCAATAGTCATGTGTTGGTGTCTAAAACGATCCGCATTCGTACAGATGTGAACAATTCTTACTGAGAATTACAAATATTAGTTTCCCCAATCTCAAAATTTGATCCCGCAAAGCACGATAAAAAATTGCCAATGCGCAAAATAAAACTCCCGCAAAAATGCTTTTGAAAGGCTTATAATCACCTCAGATATCCGGATCAAAGTGTGATGAATAACTGTACATAGATTTCTTGATTGAAATGTGACCTTCAACTTTCGTATTATGGAAAAATCAATGCCTATTGTTGTCGAAGAATTAACAACGTCGTTTTGGTACAAAAAATCGCCAACTAGGGTTTTCGGAAAGGCACGAACAACAGCTCGCGAATTCGGGTCCGTAAAATTTCTACTACTTTAGTATTCACCTAAACAATCCAAACAGATCAGACTGTGTTAGTCTACACAAATGAGCCTTTAAAAGGTAGTAAAGATATAAGAATACAGAAAAAACTGCATTCCAAAATTTCCTCTTTTGATGCCCATGTTTCAACGTCACTAACAGCAAGATATGTAAATGTACCATGTTTCTTGGGAGCAACCCTTGGACATATTTTCCTGTCTGCGTGCGTAGAAGCCTGCGCGTGTTTCGAATTTTATCCAAAACAACACGAATACCATTATACTTTAAATATATCAAATTTAAAACATATTTCCAAGTTGAGTGGAGGAACAAAACATATTCGATAATGTCTAAAATGTCTTTCGAGAGATCAAGTTGCCGCTCGAAATCTGAGGCCTAAAAAAAAGGTTTAAAAGGCGGCGAACTTGTAAAACATCCCACAGCGTGACCGGCCGCAGACTAAGAACTTCAAACGATAAGCAGGGGAGGATCTGTCAGAGTGGGATTCAGCCAAAACTAATACCAGAGACTTACAGACTTAAGAAAGCACGAGTTCATTACAGACCCCGGGGGGGGGTACTCCCTTATATGGCCTATACGGGGACGTGCCGCTGGACAGGGTATGGTTTTTGGCCTCTCTGCCCTGAACAGGGTATATAATTTCATGCGAGTCTGCCCTAAACAGGCTGTCTAAAATAAACCTGTCCTAAACAGAGTGTGTATTTTGTCGTTTGCCCTAAACAGGGTCCTAAAATAGAGGGTGTTGCCCTACACAGGGTGAGTATTTTAGGTTTTTTTTGCCCTAAATAGGGTCAGGGTTTCAAACCCTCAGCGGCACCCCTATACCCAAACATGGGTCAAGTACCCCCCCCGGGTTACAGACGCCAACATTCCATTTTAAAAATCAACTACCTTTTGCAGCTGGTGTGGCAGTGTATTTATAGATCATAACAGCAAAATAAAAAGCGAAAATTCAGTGGAATTAACTTTGCAGATACCTTAAAAAGCTGCCTGTAAGCCTACTCAAAATGTCCTGCAGTTTAGTATAATGATACGCCTCGATTGTCAAAAGTGACGACTAATCTAATCACATAAGACATATAAGCCACGTGCACCATGCTGCCATTTATCTGCAACTGCGATAAGTCTTACAGAATTAGAGATAATTGAGAAAGGCAGATTTCTTTTTTATCGACATCATTAACAACGCTTCTACAGAAAATTTATTATCTACTTGTCACGTTTAAACATTTGTAAACTAAACAGTCTGTATACTTCTACCAACTAGAGTTGTCTTTGACTTTTTGTGCTCAATTTACGATTGTTAGGACAACCTCTAGCTTGCGGAAGGAACGACACTCTTCAGTGCACTGTTTGAATAATTCTTCAAGCTTTAATTTTCATGCTATACTGCTCCAGACGGGGGACGTGAGATCAAATCGATCCGACTCAGGGCAAATTTTATTTCAAAATTTATTAAGAAAATATGAATATTTGGGGTGTGTATACGTAGCGTCGGTGGTTCTTTCATATACAGTACATGTATTCATTCTATTAAACTATAGACATGTATTGGGTTTCTTTTTTTACTGTGCAGCTTTCAACAAGGTTACTAGTCGTACCTACAGGAATATGGAAAGCAAATAAGAACCAAACAATCAAGAATATGGGAATATAAACTGAGAGTTAGCCTTTAGTCAGGTGGTCCAGTTAACCAAGTTGGTCGAAAGCCAAACATGTTTATAGATAAAACTACGGTTAATTGCCACTCGAAACCACGGTGAATAGCGTGTTCGCGTCGATAAAAGGTGCATGTCCACAGCCTAGCCGGCTGCAGACAGGGGCGGATCTGTAAGGGATATCCACCCATAAAGTAATACTGGAGACTTATAGCTTATACGCGTTCGCAAAATGTCATGCAGTCAGAGGTGACAATTAAAATCTAATTAACCACATTTCACTCTGATACCGTTTCTCCTCAATTGCGACCGGTCTTGCAGAATTAGGTCAGCATTAGATCATATCTTTTTCAACTCAGAAAGCCGATTTCTTTTATCTACGTCATCAGCAAAGCTAAGCATGGCTAAGATTCTACAGAGAACGGTCAATATTTGTAGAATTTGTATTCTAATTAAGCAGTCTGCTGATTTTGTTACTACTCAGTTTTGTTTCGCTCATGCAGTTAACGATATTACTAACGGATAGTCAACAGAAAGATTGTGTTGCTCGACGCCCATGATCATTTCAATTCAATTTTCAATTTATTTGTTTGCCCCATTGCTTCTTACAATTCTCATTATTACATTGTATTGACATTATTGGCAGGAGATCCCAGCAAGTTTTCTCAAACTTTTCCTAGGGGATCCCCGTTTACAGATTATATCATTCACTATGACACATCCATGGATTGCCTGAACAACAACCCCGGCGAAAAAATGTTGATTGTTGACCTGGTCGATATTTAGGGGGCGTGAGCTTTTCGAAAGCATGTTGTAGCATTATTATTGTCAATATTTGAGAAATTAAAGGAAGATCACATCACAGGCCCTCAAAATGCTCCAAACCTCCGCATTTCCGAAGAGTGGGAAGTCTGATCCAGGACTCTCTTGTTCAATCCTAGATCCACTAAAGAATGAAAACTCTCATGTGTGTGAAATATAACATACATCGTGGAGCAAAAACTGCAACAACTTATAAGCCGAGAAAGCGAAAAGCTGTTGGGAACAAGTGGTTCACATTTCGAAGACCAATAACTGTCATTACTACACTTTAGCTTGTGCAATAATTTTTTTCCACTGGAACCCAAGAGTAGAAAGGATTGCTCGAATTTGCTTTCCTTGGCTTGTTGTGCATGATTTTTTTTCCTCTACTTTTGCTGTGCAGGAATTTTTCTTTGGTAATTGCCCAACCCCCCCCCCCCCCCCCCCAAAAAAAAAAAAAAAAACACACACAAAAAAAAACATGGTCCATTCCTAATGTAGGAATAGTTCAAACAGCAAATTGCCCCCGCTTACCGCTTGTTAACACCGGAAATACTAAAGGCATGACCTACAATGGAAGCCGAATCGAGAACACACGAGGACATGTTTGAATGCTGAGTCATTTTCAAATAAGCCACGACTTACTACGCTTCTTACAAATGTTTCGCGTGTTTCTCGAGATGTATTTTGTGCAAAACCCGAAGTCGCCTTTATCCTGTAGGCTGGGGTAGAACGGTCTCTTATTTCCTGAAGGCCCACTCTGCCGGACATGAGCCACGGTCACGGTAGCTTGGTCCGTGACATTTGGTGCATTTGTCTTCATTTGTCTAATTTGTTATAGGTCTAAACATAAACCCGGCGTTACCAATCGACAATTCCGATAATCGATAAATATCGATAGTAATCGATATTAATTGAAATTAATCAATCGATTAATTATAATATTACCTTGGGCACAGAGGTTTTCTTTCTTGTCTTTCGCAATCGAATTTTACAATACTTACCAATCGAATTATAACAGCTCCTCACTTTCACAATGCCCAAAAATACACTTCTGCCCATACACTTGTTGCGGATTTCCGGACGTGAGGTGTTCAAGTCCAAAAGAAACCATAGGGAATCAAAACAGGAAAGTTATGGAGAGTGGTTTTTATTCCTACCAAATTTTGTCAAGCCTGATCAAGCTTCAAAAGCGCCGTCCTTCTGCTTCGGAGCAGGACAAACTTTTGTCAACGGCGTCAAAACTGACAAATTCGTCAATTTACTGCCGTAAATAATATTGTAGCAATGCCCTTCTCCCAGGGGCCAGCCCCGGGCAATGGGCGAATGTTCCACAGTAAGGACAATTGAGATGTTCAAATCCCCCACGGTATAGTAAAAAAGAAGGCAAGTTCGTCGCCTCTGGGCCCGGCCTCTGGGCTCATCCAAAAGTTAGAATTTAGTGCAAAGCACAGTGAAGAGGCTCACGGCTCAGCATTCTTCTAGTAACCGATCTTTCTGTGGATCAAGCCTCATGATGACCTCCTTAGAGTTACAGCCGCAGTTGACCACAAATTTCTCGTTGCAGCTGATAAACTTATCACCGCAAACGAAGCCAGGATTTATTGAGGTAAAAAACACGAGGCTGGCAAATTCTCCGGGGTAGACTTATGCTCGACCCAGGCCCCGGGGTGGGCACTGCTGGAATCGTGACTGATGCATTGCAGCGATGATTATTATTCGGTCCGTCAACTTGTGTCAACTACTACTGATCATATATCAACTTGCAACAGGGGCACCCAACGGATCGTTTCGGTGGAATATCTGTTCGGAAGGCCTGTAATCGCCTCAGATATTCGGTTAGGGAAATGTCATCTCGAACTTTCTTAATATGGGAAAATTAATGCCTTTTGTTTTCGGAGAGATAAAAATGTCGTTTTGGGTACAAAAACAGGTCAGCTAGGATTTTTGGAAAGGTAAAAGGAGCTCATAAATTCGGGTGATAAGATTTTAATCCCTAAAACTTTCTGAAGTTTGAAAGTTCAGCTAACGTATCCGAAAACATACATTTTTCTTAGCGTTTAAAATTAAGCCATTAAACCGCACAAAAGGCACAATTACAACGTAAAAACGACGTTCGACACCTACAGGAACATTTTGTCGTTGGGTGCCCCTGTTGCAAGCAGCACGTACCTTGTGATGTTCGTGGCACAATAAATTTCCTTGCTATTCAAGATGTATGTTGCGTAGCATACGAAACGTCAAGTAAATTTTTGTTTACAACATGCATGGTTGTATAATGTTTATATCTATTTTGTTCTTAATTAAGCTAAGATGGCCGAAGAACAAGAGTGTTTATCAAACAATTTGTTATCCGAGTACGGATGGGCTTTGCGAGCAGAGATTGATCATGAGCTTGATCATTTTTATGACATGGGCAGAATAATCACAGAGCAAATGCTCTGCCATGAATCGTCTTCCTGTTTTCATACTCTCTGTTTACATAAACATTTCAATTGTCGAGTCTGCTTTGCGTCACATCCCCGGGGGGGGGGGGGGGGGGAATTCGCCCAAATTTTTGGTGGGATGTGCGGCCCGCTTCTTGAAACCCTTACCCTATTCCAGACCAAAATATGTGATTTTCCATACCCTATTTCAGACCTATAAAATTAGTACACGTGTCTAATACATGACTTCAGCTACCCAGGAATGGGTTCTATTTTCGCAAAAATTTGAAAAGGGCTTCAAATTCCCCGATGTTAATGGCAAAAAACAGTTTCGTATAAAAGCCAAACCAAATTCCAGACCAGAGTGCACAAAACATACCCTATTTCAGACCAAAATGGTCAAAATCTATACCCTATTTCAGACCAAAAACGGCTCAAAAAACCATACCCTTTGGGGCGGGCACATACCTATATAGCTTATATAAGGGAGTACCCCCCCCCCCCCCGGGTCACATCCAAGGCATGCGTTAACGTTGCCGGAAAGCTACAAGTGTGTCATTGACAAGAACATCATTCTTGTGAACTTGATGTTCCTGGTTAGAAAACAAGTAGAGTGACTCTGTTAGACTTGGTTTGCATCAAACTGTTTACAGTCTCTCTATTTTCTCTTATCAGTGACCGCGCGAAAGGTATTTGGACATAAACTTACAAAAGGTATTTACGGCAAATCTGAACGACAAGTTAATTCAACTAGGCCAGATTTGAATTGTTTTTTCTTGGCAGGAACTAAACTACGTTGGTGACCAACCTAATGCTTCGGTACCAAAGGACTGTAATTTCCTGGCTTTACAAATTGACCGTGGAGAATGTTTTGCTAAAACAGTTGGCTACGTGAGCGAATTAGAGTGACAAGGAGACTTTGCTTGTGGGTAACACAAACTCTAAATTGATATTCAATCACACTTTAAATTAATTCATAAAACACTCGAACTTGTAAAATTTATAAAAATATCCTCCAACAGTATTGTCCGTTGGCCCTTTCAGAATTTTACAAAGTTGAGAAAATTACGCGCGCGCCATTAATTTGCACTGCAGTGCAAATTAAAAATTAATGACAAATTTGCCTACTCTCTAGCCTGCGTAGCAGGCGCTGAATAAAACACGCGAGTTGGAGATGCGCGCGAGAGAGAAAGAAAGCGCGCGAGGCTCATGTCTCTCGCGCTCTTCCACTCAGCGCCTGCTACGCAGGCTACCTGCTCTCAGCCAATCATAATGAAGTATTTTTCAGTCATATAATAAAGGTGGTTAAACTCTGTTCCAATCCAATTGATCGGATGAGCCAGGTGTCTCATCAGTACTAGCGCTTATAATATTGAGGCTTCTACAATCGCCCATTAATCTATTATATATTTCTTATTTGCATTATAATACATTCAGACGTAGACGCGGGGCAATAATTGAAATAGGAACAATAATTACAACCCTCTTAGCGATTAGAAAAATATCACTTAATCGACGCGAAAAATATTTTGACATGCAACGAATCTAGTGTGAAATAAAAGCACTTCACCCTTAATGTACCAACTACGCATATGCGTAGTTTGGAGTCTTACACATCAAAGCCATTGTGACGTCATCAATAAACACGTGACGCAAAAACAAAGTACAGGTCAGTGAATTAAAGGGACACTGTCCTGGCGTATTTGTTCAAAACTGTTATAAATTGCACGAAATGGTCCCTAAATCTATGGAATAAGAACTTAATAAACTCTAACTAAATGATAAAAAGCAATTTCTTCAAGAAATTCCATACTGCAACAAAATATTTGCAAAATTTCAAATATTTCCAAGCCAAATTTGAAACTTTGAAAAACTGACATCCTGACGTTTTTTCAAAAATCCATATTGCAATCCATTTCCATCCTCGCTGTCGTTTGTCATCCTCACTTCCTAATGGGTTCCTGTCATTTGTCGAGTGCTATTCTACAGAATCAAATCATTATTGATCAACTTCCTATGATCTAGGTATGTTTCTGAGCTTCCCAAAATCATGCTAAAATCAGGACAGTGTCCCTTTAATAATACTGATCTCGCCAAAATTATTCAGTTTAATGCCGTATGGCAAGTGTTCAAGTTAAACTGCCACTTAATAGTAGTATAATAAACTGTGGTCGGTCGCTTTGTCTGTCTTTTTTAACATCTCAAAAGTTATATTTAGAAACTTTTAATTAACAAATGTGGGCACAGGCCAAAACGATAATGTTTTGAGAAAAATTACGACAGAGTGCTTCTAGAATCGCCCTGTCATGTGCTAAAAAAACCCGCAAATGTCAGTCTTGTCATTTCAAGAGAGGAAAAGAACCAGAAATTTTAAGTTAATATCTAGCAGTGTGACTATATTTGGAAGTAATTATATTTCGCGGTAGAATAAAGAAGCATAATTATTTTCGCGGCTCGCTTCGCGATCACAGTCTTCATTCGTACGTGTGCGACGATTTATCGATCTTAGCGGCGAAATTGGTAATCCATAGGACTCCGGTAAGCCTTTTAAAAAATACCTTGTGCTGTATTATTCCATACAGATAATTATACTCCAATAATTTGTTTGCCTCGAAGACGTTTGCTGTACGATCCCGCAAGACGACAATGGCGCGTAGCATCTGGGCGCGCGGAAATTCGGGCGTACAGGCCAGCTTGCAACAGTAAGCTGCGAATGCCGAACGAATCGATACTACGATCGTTGTTTAGTTCGTTCTTTCGTCACGTTGATGCGTTTGTTTCTAAACGAGCACGAATTCAGTCGCTGATTCCGCGTAGCTCATGAGCAAAACGGTAGCAAAAGCGGACTGGCGGATACCCAGTGTTTCAGCTGCTTCCTTTCGCAAATAACAATAAAAAACATCGGACTGTCCGGACGATGTCTGTTGATAGAACCAAACATACTGGATAAGTGCATTGTTCTTATTGTCGATTTGATCCGATTGTATTCAATTTCATCCAAATTTATGTATTTTTATATTTACTGATATAAACAGTAAATGTTTATTAACTTTATACTGCAAATATACCAGACAAATTTCCGAGGCCCTTAAAGAAAGGAGAACAGGAGATTGTGCGACATCATGACAATTTATTTACTTGCATCAAACCATATTATACGATATTATATACATGAATTGCGCTTGCAGTGATGAAAGCTATTTCGCTTGAACATAGGTTTCTATTATATACATCTACCAGTTTCCCTAAGTTGTAATTCGTTCACTTTAAGGTTTTCCTCTCCCTCAGAGCTTTCAGGCGGCGCGCCCAAGCTCTTGAGGTGATGAAGGCCCTTTCGCTTGAATATAGTTTTCTAATGTATAAACCGTTTGACTAAACCAGGTCGTTTACTTAGTAAGGCTTTCCTCTCCCTCAGAGCTTTCAGGCGGCGCGCCCAGCTCTTGAGGTGATAGAAGCCCTTTCGCTTGAATATGGTTTTCTAATGTATAAACCTTTTGACTAAACTAGCTCGTTTACTTTGTAAGGCTTTCCTCTCCCTCAGAGCTTTCAGGCGGCACGCCCAAGCTCTTGAGGTGATGGAAGCCCTTTCGCTTGAATATAGTTTTCTAATGTATAAACCGTTTGACTAAACCAGGTCGTTTACTTTGTAAGGCTTTCCTCTCCCTCAGAGCTTTCAGGCGGCGCGCCCAAGCTCTTGAGGTGATAGAAGCCCTTTCAACACGTTCCAAAACTCAAGTCCGATATTCCAAAGTTGAAGAAATTCAGCTGAAATCTGACATTGTTTTGATTTTTATGACGGAATTGTAAAATCCGGCTGATATTTCAGAAAATGATTCATTTTTAGACATACAAAAATCAGTCCCGCTTAAATAAGCTTATTTTCCCTATTTTCAGCCGATAAAATGTTCAAACCATTTTCACTGAATTTTGGTTTCAGAAATTTCCAAACCATTTTCACTGAATTTTGGTTTCAGAAATTTCCGAAACCATTTTCACTGAATTTTGGTTTCAGAAATTTCCGAAACCATTTTCACTGAATTGTTGTTTCAGAAATTTACGAAACCATTTTCATTGCCGAATTGTAGCTTCAGAAATTTCCGAGACCATTTTCACTGAATTGTGGTTTCAGAAATTTCCGAAACCATTTTCACTGAATTTTGGTTTCAGAAATTTCCGAAACCATTTTCATTGCCGAATTGTAGCTTCAGAAATTTCCGAGACCATTTACCCAAAAAGTGAATGTGGTTTCAGAAATTTCCGAGACGATTTCCAATGTGCATTCAGATTTTTCAAGTGTTTCCATCGGGTACATTTCGATTCGCTTACATAACACACGTACACACAATAAGTTACAGGTTTACTTTAATAAGTGATATACAGAATATAGAAAGGCATACATGAAATACAGGAAAAGGACACGGATTTATAAGTTTGGAAGCATGGACCTAGAGATTGAAGTAAAAACATAAAGTTAATTAAACGTCTTTTGTACTGTTGCTTTATACTGTACACCATAGATATTGACTGAAAAAAGTCCGAAAAGTAGTGTGGTAGACATAACGTAATAATTATATATTACACGATCGAGAGTGTGACTCCAGTTGTATATAAACTTTCAAGTTTAAAATAGAATTGTGTACAGAAATCACCGTAATGTGGAATGAATGGCGTAATTATAATCTATTAGTGTTTAAAATCCTGACCTGCAAAAAGGTCTCCGCGTTTATACTGAAACGCGTGTCCAGAAACGATCCCAAATCATAGCAAACAAATCAATTTTTCTACTGATCGGCATGATTAACGGCGGTTCGTTGTGGCCGCACGCATTACAGCACTTCCGTTTCCTTCGCCACGAGCTAGGTCACGTAAAAAAAACTATGTTGCCTTCAGTAGCAAATGTTTTCACAGCGATGTATACTGTGTATAGATAGGACTAACCCGGCCTCTTTTGGTTACAGCCCAGTAAATGTGTCAGTTAACTGCACTTCAAAATTGAGAACTGGCGCTCAAATTTTTCAGATTTTTCAACGTCATGCATCCGGTTTAGTCGACATGCCTTATTCTAACCAACCTTTCCAGACTTAACGACTAGGAGTAACACATTGCAACAACGAAAAACATTCTAACCTGAATGGAGTATATATCATAAAATCGCAATCCACAGTCGTCCTCAGTTGGCTATAGCCAGCTATAGCCGTTACAGATCTGGACGGTCCGAGTGCATCATGTATGTCCAACTATTCTCACAATGAATATATGAACAGGATATGAATCACGATTTCAGTGTAAAAGATCGTAGATTTGTTCGGTTTTCCAGTAACTGATCGAAATAGTGGTGCATCCTCGTAGTTCTTGTCAAGAACAGCAACAACGTTATCGACGACAGTCGCCACTCACGCGCGCACTGTGTGAAGTATAAACTGACGGCATGGACATCGATATGTTTGTGCCGTCACACAACGCCCAAACCGCACTGAATTTGACGCACACCAGACATCAAGATAAAACAAAGTTTTACTGATGAAAACAGGTAATATAAAGAATATAAAAAAAAAAATTCATGATACATGAGTACAACAGGAGGTCAAGAATTGAAGCGATCTACAGCAACTTTTCGGCAAACCGTAACTGTCACGTCTTTGCTGATGGGTGTCATGTCAGTCTCTGAGCTGCATGTTACCGACTAAGGAACTCCAGTTATGAGATTTGACCGTTATTGTGGTTAAACGGAGCCGCCCAGAAATCCGCCAAAATGCAAAAGAGCATGTAGTACTGAAACTGAGTGTCTGTGATTTGGTCGATTTACTGACCCATGTACCGAGATTGTTGGAGTTTATTTTTCGCGGGATTTGAGTTTAGGAAGGCCCATCCTGGAATCCTTCTAGTAAAGTAAGTGGAATGAGTTTATAATAGAGCGAATATTATCACATTCGTACTGATTTATAGACAAGTTTCGGCCAGTTAGTCAAACGCACAAATTTTGCTAAGTTTCTGTTTCCTTTCGCTGGTGGAACGTGTCAGTTTAATGGCATATTAGTTATAAATGTATTCTTATATTACTGTAAAGTTCAACTTGGAATATTATTATTAAAAGCGATTCAGGTCATCTGGCCAGTTCAGCTCCATGCCTTGTCTCTTGCTCGTATCCAGAAGATATTCTTTATATTCCCCGTTTTATCCGGGAATAGAACCGTCCTTTAACCTTTTTAGCGATATTTTCTCTCCGATATTGTTTCAGTTATTTCTGTGATATGGCGAAATCGCTCACCGATCGCTGGCCGGGAAATCGCAAATGATAGTACGTGACTAGTCACCGCGCCGCGTGTTTGCTAAACTCGATGCTAAACCGCGATTTACAAACAGTCAAAAGCTGACAAAAAATATAAAAATGCTACAGTGAACTGTAAATGTGCATTTGAAAGCGAATGTTTGCGTGCCTGATCTGGGCTATATCAATTTGTTTAGCCTCTTAGCTATAGCTATAGCCCCACAAGTACGATGAAGTACGATGGGGGCTTCACAGCCATCCAGCAACATTATCTAAAAGAGTATTTATTTACGTATTTATTTATTTGTTTGTTTGTTTATTTATTTATCTTTTCAGAAATAGCCTGTGTCCCCGATTTATTTTGAGGGGAGGCGGAGGATGTACACAGGCTATTCAGAAACTGTTATCATTTATATTACAACAATACATGTTATGCAATGGTTTCAGAAATTTCCGAAACCAAGTTTTTGTCACAGTGAAATGGTTTCAGAAATTTCCGAAACCATTTTTGTCGCAGTGAAATGGTTTCAGAAATTTCCGAAACCATTTTGTCACAGTGAAATGGTTTCAGACATTTCCGAAACCATTTTTGTCACAGTGAAATGGTTTCAGAAATTTCCGAAACCATTTTGTCACAGTGAAATGGTTTCAGAAATTTCCGAAACCATTTTGTCACAGTGAAACAGTTTCAGAAATTTCCGAAACCATATTTATCACATGGTTTCGAAAATGTTTGAAGCCATCTTATTGACCCGGCAGTGTTTTCTTTTTTTTAATGCTGTTAGTGTTCTATTTCTGTATTTCAATGATATTGTGGTGTTTCAAGACGGCAAAAATGTCGTCTGTCCTAAAAATGTAAAGAAAGCCTGATTTCAGCTGACTTGAGTCGGCCGGATTGTGAATTAAAGTTCAAAATCTAGCCGCTTTTTAGAAAATGTCACAAAATGGCAAGTAAAGGGCATAAATAGGCGGAAAAATCATAGACAAAAAATGGACTGTTTCGACATGAAAAACTTGATTTTCTTCCAAAAAAGAGTTGCCCGGAAGAAATAAGGATATAATACCATTAAATAGCTGAATTTTACTAAAATTTCGGATAAAAATACCCCCGCATGGCCTTTTTGGGCCGGATTTCAAACTTTAGAATATCGGACTTGAGTTTGGAACGTGTTTTTCGCTTGAATATAGTTTTCTAATGTATAAACCTTTTGACTAAACCAGGTTACATATCAAAGCCATTGTGACGTCATCAATAAACACGTGACGCAAAAACAAAGTACAGGTCAGTGAATTAATAATACTGATCTCGCCAAAATTATTCAGTTTAATGCCGTATGGCAAGTGTTCAAGTTAAACTGCCACTTAATAGTAGTATAATAAACTGTGGTCGGTCGCTTTGTCTGTCTTTTTTAACAATTTTAAAAATTACGACAGAGTGCTTCTAGAATCGCCCTGTCATGTGCTAAATTTTATTATTGCCTGCGCGTGGTGAATAAATTCAAGCCAAAAGATGACAAGCCAGAGGCTCGATTTTATTGCACGCTCCAGGGAACCCTTTTCGCCACGGAGGTTAACACCTAGGCGCTATGTTTCACACATTCCTTCAGGCACCCTGAGGGAACTAAAACCCGCAAATGTCAGTCTTGTCATTTCAAGAGAGGAAAAGAACCAGAAATTTTAAGTTAATATCTAGCAGTGTGACTATATTTGGAAGTAATTATATTTCGCGGTAGAATAAAGAAGCATAATTATTTTCGCGGCTCGCTTCGCGATCACAGTCTTCATTCATACGTGTGCGACGATTTATCGATCTTAGCGGCGAAATTGGTAATCCATAGGACTCCGGTAAGCCTTTTAAAAAATACCTTGTGCTGTATTATTCCATACAGATAATTATACTCCAATAATTTGTTTGCCTCGAAGACGTTTGCTGTACGATCCCGCAAGACGACAATGGCGCGTAGCATCTGGGCGCGCGGAAATTCGGGCGTACAGGCCAGCTTGCAACAGTAAGCTGCGAATGCCGAACGAATCGATACTACGATCGTTGTTTAGTTCGTTCTTTCGTCACGTTGATGCGTTTGTTTCTAAACGAGCACGAATTCAGTCGATGATTCCGCGTAGCTCATGAGCAAAACGGTAGCAAAAGCGGACTGGCGGATACCCAGTGTTTCAGCTGCTTCCTTTCGCAAATAACAATAAAAAACATCGGACTGTCCGGACGATGTCTGTTGATAGAACCAAACATACTGGGTAAGTGCATTGTTCTTATTGTCGATTTGATCCGATTGTATTCAATTTCATCCAAATTTATGTATTTTTATATTTACTGATATAAACAGTAAATGTTTATTAACTTTATACTGCAAATATACCAGACAAATTTCCGAGGCCCTTAAAGAAAGGAGAACAGGAGATTGTGCGACATCATGACAATTTATTTACTTGCATCAAACCATATTATACGATATTATATACATGAATTGCGCTTGCAGTGATGAAAGCTATTTCGCTTGAACATAGGTTTCTATTATATACATCTACCAGTTTCCCTAAGTTGTAATTCGTTCACTTTAAGGTTTTCCTCTCCCTCAGAGCTTTCAGGCGGCGCGCCCTAGCTCTTGAGGTGATGGAAGCCCTTTCGCTTGAATATAGTTTTCTAATGTATAAACCGTTTGACTAAACCAGGTCGTTTACTTAGTAAGGCTTTCCTCTCCCTCAGAGCTTTCAGGCGGCGCGCCCAAGCTCTTGAGGTGATAGAAGCCCTTTCGCTTGAATATGGTTTTCTAATGTATAAACCTTTTGACTAAACTAGGTCGTTTACTTTGTAAGGCTTTCCTCTCCCTCGGAGCTTTCAGGCGGCGCGCCCAAGCTCTTGAGGTGATGAAGGCCCTTTCGCTTGAATATAGTTTTCTAATGTATAAACCGTTTGACTAAACCAGGTCGTTTACTTAGTAAGGCTTTCCTCTCCCTCAGAGCTTTCAGGCGGCGCGCCCAAGCTCTTGAGGTGATAGAAGCCCTTTCGCTTGAATATGGTTTTCTAATGTATAAACCTTTTGACTAAACTAGCTCGTTTACTTTGTAAGGCTTTCCTCTCCCTCAGAGCTTTCAGGCGGCACGCCCAAGCTCTTGAGGTGATAGAAGCCCTTTCGCTTGAATATGGTTTTCTAATGTATAAACCTTTTGACTAAACTAGCTCGTTTACTTTGTAAGGCTTTCCTCTCCCTCAGAGCTTTCAGGCGGCACGCCCAAGCTCTTGAGGTGATGGAAGCCCTTTCGCTTGAATATAGTTTTCTAATGTATAAACCGTTTGACTAAACCAGGTCGTTTACTTTGTAAGGCTTTCCTCTCCCTCAGAGCTTTCAGGCGGCGCGCCCAAGCTCTTGAGGTGATAGAAGCCCTTTCGCTTGAATATAGTTTTCTAATGTATAAACCTTTTGACTAAACCAGGTCGTTTACTTTGTAAGGCTTTCCTCTCCCTCAGAGTTTTCAGGCGGCGCGCCCAAGCTCTTGAGGTGATAGAAGCCCTTTCGCTTGAATATAGTTTTCTAATGTATAAACCTTTTGACTAAACCAGGTCGTTTACTTTGTAAGGCTTTCCTCTCCCTCAGAGTTTTCAGGCGGCGCGCCCAAGCTCTTGAGGTGATGGAAGCACTTTCGCTTGAATATGGTTTTCTAATGTATAAACCTTTTGACTAAACTAGGTCGTTTACTTTGTAAGGCTTTCCTCTCCCTCGGAGCTTTCAGGCGGCGCGCCCAAGCTCTTGAGGTGATGAAGGCCCTTTCGCTTGAATATAGTTTTCTAATGTATAAACCTTTTGACTAAACCAGGTCGTTTACTTTGTAAGGCTTTCCTCTCCCTCAGAGCTTTCAGGCGGCGCGCCCAAGCTCTTGAGGTGATAGAAGCCCTTTCGCTTGAATATAGTTTTCTAATGTATAAACCGTTTGACTAAACTAGCTCGTTTACTTTGTAAGGCTTTCCTCTCCCTCAGAGCTTTCAGGCGGCGCGCCCAAGCTCTTGAGGTGATGGAAGCCCTTTCGCTTGAATATAGTTTTCTAATGTATAAACCGTTTGACTAAACCAGGTCGTTTACTTTGTAAGGCTTTCCTCTCCCTCAGAGCTTTCAGGTGTCTCGCCCAAGCTTTTGAGGTGATGAAGGCCCTTTCGCTTGAATGTATGTAGGTTTCTGATGTGTAAACAGTTTGGCTAAGCGTAGGTCGTTTACGTTTTAAGGTTTTCCTCTCCCTCAGCAGAGCTTTCAGGTGTCTCGCCCAAGCTTTTGAGGTGATGAAAGCGCTTTCGCTTGAATGTATGTAGGTTTCTGAAGTATAAACAGTTTGACTAAGCGTAGGTCGTTTACGTTTTAAGGTTTTCCTCTCCCTCAGAGCTTTCAGGTGTCTCGCCCAAGCTTTTGAGGTGATGAAGGCCCTTTCGCTTGAATGTATGTAGGTTTCTGAAGTATAAACAGTTTGACTAAGCGTAGGTCGTTTACGTTTTAAGGTTTTCCTCTCCCTCAGAGCTTTCAGGTGTCTCGCCCAAGCTTTTGAGGTGACGAAAGCGCTTTCGCTTGAATGTATGTAGGTTTCTGAAGTATAAACAGTTTGACTAAGCGTAGGTCGTTTACGTTTTAAGGTTTTCCTCTCCCTCAGAGCTTTCAGGTGTCTCGCCCAAGCTTTTGAGGTGATGAAGGCCCTTTCGCTTGAACATATTGGGCCTTCCAACAGTTTTGTAAGCTACGTAATTTGCCTAGTTCGTTCCGTCTTTTAAGCGGGGTTTCCGCTTTTTTGGAGCTTTAAGGCGGCGTTTGCAACCTTTTTAAAAACACAAAATAACGGCTATTCAAGTTAGCAGTTTCTTTAATTCGTAAATCGACGTAAAGTATTTTGCTCGAGTTTTTATCGAACGGATGTTTCAAGTTAGCGATGTCTTCGGTTGTTTATGTTGTGTAATCAGTAAAAATTAGCTAGTTCATGTACGTTTCGTTTTATAGTCAAGCGAGCGGATTCTTCAATTCGTATTTTGCACGCGTATGTATCATGATCGTACTCAGAACATAGAGGCTTTTCGTGAGTAAGCGGACTTTTTGTATTTGATTTTGCAGTACTTTTGATTTTTAGATTATTACATGTAAAACAGTTAAGAGTGACTGCCTGTTGGGATCGAGAATGGTCCGTCAACGACCAATTTGGCGAATCGCTGATATTTTGCCCAAAGATACCCTTGGGTGAACTATTTTCAAAAATCATATTTAAAAGTTCCAGCGATTTTTTAATTTTCAGAAAATTGCGAAAATTTGAAAGTGCGGTCAAAATGCGGTTTTTCGCTTCATCAAATGCCAAAAATAAGGTGCAAGTACGAAGCAACACCGAAGCGTTCAAATAAATCCAATTGACGCCAAACTTCACACAAAGTCGGAACAACTATTCCTATGCATTGTTCACTTGTAACAATTTTCAAGTACGTTGATATTGTAATTTTGCAAGCCATTTTTAAAACACCTCCGAAGACCGCTAAAAATGGCGGCAGAATATCGTTAATGTTTAACACCATAAAAATCCATCTGGTACCTCATTTTTCGAAACGTTTATTTCACAGCCCTAACATATGATTATTAAACTTTTACCATGCAAAGTTTCAGGGTCGAACTCGAAACGCTTCCCTTCGAAAAAATCCAAAATCTATGTAATGTGTTCGTGCCAAATGACGCAAGATTTAGAGACGAATTAGAGGTTAATCAACTTCAATTTGGCCCATAAATTCTAAAATTAATTTCAATCTTGGCAATTTGCAGCGTGAAGCTGGCAAAAATATCTAATAGCATGTAGCAAACGCATTCAGAGGCTTTAGAAGATATTGAAAGTCAAATTTGAGATAGAAATCTCTCTAATTTTACCATCGGCTAGTATTCGCAAATTATCATGTACAGTAGTTACAAGTAAACAAACGATTGTTCGTCGATCGGTCTCTCGAGAGGTCAGGATGTCAAGAACAGTTCAAAGGTTCGGCAATGTATCACTGGAGCGAATATCTAGCAGAAGACCAAAATGTCAGTGTTGTAGTCTGGTAGTAATTTCAAAACAAATGGCGTCTAAATAATTGAAAAACAAGAAGCGAAACTATCCGACACCAAACAAATACACATCATTTAGCGCTAATTATTGCACGAAGTATAAGCCACAAGAAACATACCCAAAAGCCATACGTCCACCTCAGTGCTACATATTAGCTTCCACAATTCCAAGCTTTCTGTTATAAACATCAGGGAAAATCTGAATCCATTTTCTGGCGGCATATTCAGTACCATCGGCATGCGTATTGTCAGGCAAAAGTGTTGTTGACATTCGAGCCTCAACAAATGTCACGCAAGTCAACGCCTGAATTAGCCATCAGGCCAACTTACTTTACAACTTACTTCATTGAAAAACTCTGACAATATATTAGCACCATAATTATGTGAATTGTAATGAATTTCGGGGGATTTTTTGCGGGAAATATCGGTCGTTGTGGGATCTATGTTTTTACAAATTGTATGAGAGGGGGACCGGGAGAGGTGGATAATTTTTGCAGGAATATTTTTTTCCCGAACTATTTATAAACAGCTATGCTGCAGCTATGTAAAGATCTTGCAACATTGCATTTCTGGCAATTCCCGGGATGGATTGTGCAGCATTTTTCATTCTTCGGATAGCAATACGGGATTATTTGTAACAACCTACACCTCCCCCCCACCTTTCCCCTTCTTCTCTCTTAAAAATTACAATGGTCCATCGCTTATGAGATATGTTTGCTAAGTAGGAAAAGGCACGAAATAATGACAGTTCTCGATCATTTACTTTCGGCACGTGCACTTTCTAGTAATGTCCCTCAGAAGTGCCATGTTTGGAGCCTTTTTACGCACGGGTGGGAGAGCTCTATCTAGGCCCAGGCCTTCGCACACGCATTGCAGCAGCGGTAGCTTGAGTAGCTTCAGCGCATTGCACACACGTCGTGCTGATCGTACACGAGAGGAATATGCTGGAGCTGGATTATTTTTACTGCCTCCTTTGCCTGACTAAAATTAGTCTCCTCCTGTCATTCCTGGACATCCATCTCATCTGAGGGTCCCTTTGGCGCACTGCAAGAACTTTGGCGAGAGACGAACGAGGCGACCTGCGAGGTGGACAATCAGTGCCACTGGCTCGTCGCATTTTCCGCGCAACAATCTCGGCGTCAAGCTTGCGACCCGTCGTTTGGCCAATACGGAATTTAGCTAATAGGTATGACTGTTGCTTGTCGCTAAATCCATGCGCCTTCTTGGCTGCCCTGACCGACCCATCCCTGGTCATCCCTCTTTTGGAAAAAACAGTGGCCTCTTGGTGACGTATTGGGGTTTTGAGGGAAGGTAATACGTGCTAATACGCACTGTTCACTATGCGCGCGCTCCGAAGGCCTTCTATTTACTCGCGAAAATAATTCCCGAAAATAATTCGCGAAAATTATTAAGTGAGAATAAGGTACTTGTAAGCAGCCGTCTTGGGGACATGAATAATTCCCTGTTGCCTCGCCGCTATCCACGGAAACACCAACAGCCAAGAAGGCGTATCGATTTAGCAACAAGCAAAAGTCATACCTATTGGCCAAATTCCGCATTGGCCAAACGACGGGCCGCAAGCTTGACGCCGAGATTGTTGAGCGGGAAATGCAACGAGTCCATGGCACTGATATCGATAGTGTACGTTTTTTTCAAGCATCCGAATCCCTCGCCGCCTCGCGGGTCGCCTCCTTCTTCTCTCGCCAAAGGGACCCTGATGAGATGGATGTCCAGGAATGGCAGGAGGAGACTAATTTTAGTCAGGCAAAGGAGGCTGTAAAAATAATCTAGCTCCATGCAGCATCCTCTCGTGTACGATCAGCACGACGTGTGTGCAATGGCGCTGGATGATACGCTGAAGCTACTCAAGCGACCAATGCTGCAACGCGTGTGCAATGGCCTGGGCCTAGATTTGCCTACGGCTTTCTCCCAGGCCTTCGCGGTTAATTCATTTCTGTGACATATCCGAGACTCACTTTTTCGCTCGAACCACGTAACCCGAAACGGATTGACCACGGCGAAATATAGAAGCCTAGGAACTAGGCAAGGCCTAGATATAGCTCTCCCACCCGTGCGTAAAAAGGCACTTCTGAAGGACATTACTTAAATACTAACTCGCGCCTTTTCATACTTAGGAAACATCATCCTCGTTCCCAGAGCTCCTCTTTTTTTCTCTTTGCGCCGGAAACGAGCAGCCGTGGTCGCAAGGAAAAAAATTGAATTTTTTTTTCATTGGCTGATAAAAAATGAATGCACGACACGAATTAATGAATGGATGTCCGGAACTTTCAGACATCCGGTAATGGCTGAGACCAGAGCCTCCGTTTCGCCAACCACGTGACCAAAAGGAGGAGGAGGAGGAGGAGGATCTGGGAATGAGAATGAACTAACATCTCATAAGCGATGGACTATTAATTTTTGAGAGAGACCCACCCCCCCCCCCCCCCCCCCCCCCCACCCCATCCCTGTTGGCGGGGAAGGTTGTTTAAATAAAATCCAGTGGTGCTATCCGGAGAAGAATGAAAAATTCTGCACAATCCATCTCGGGAATGGCCAGGAATCCAATGTTGCAAGATCTTTAGATATTTGATTATACAAAAGTTCGGAAAAAAATATTCCTGCAAAAATTATCCACCTCTCCCGGTCCCCCTCTCATACAATTTGTAAAAACATAGATCCCACAACGACCGATATTTCCCGCAAAAAATCCCCCGAAATTCATTACAATTCACATAATTATGGTGCTAATATATTGTCAGAGTTTTTCAATGAAGTAAGTTGTAAAGTAAAGTTGGCCTGATGGCTAATTCAGGCGTTGACTTGCGTGACATTTGTTGAGGCTCGAATGTCAACAACACTTTTGCCTGACAATACGCATGCCGATGGTACTGAATATGCCGCCAGAAAATGGATTCAGATTTTCCCTGATGTTTATAACAGAAAGCTTGGAATTGTGGAAGCTAATATGTAGCACTGAGGTGGACGTATGGCTTTTGGGTATGTTTCTTGTGGCTTATACTTCGTGCAATAATTAGCGCTAAATGATGTGTATTTGTTTGGTGTCGGATAGTTTCGCTTCTTGTTTTTCAATTATTTAGACGCCATTTGTTTTGAAATTACTACCAGACTACAACACTGACATTTTGGTCTTCTGCTAGATATTCGCTCCAGTGTTACATTGCCGAACCTTTGAACTGTTCTTGACATCCTGACCTCTCGAGAGACCGATCGACGAACAATCGTTTGTTTACTTGTAACTACTGTACATTGCGAATACTAGCCGATGGTAAAATTAGGGAGATTTCTATCTCAAATTTGACTTTCAATATCTTACAAAGCCTCTGAATGCGTTTGCTACATGCTATTGGATATTTTTGTGAGCTTCACGCTACAAATTGCCAAGATTGAAATTAATTTTAGAATTTATGGGCCAAATTGAAGTTGATTATAACATCAAATTCGTCTCTAAATCTTGCGTCATTTGGCACGAACATATTACATAGATTTTGGATTTTTTCGAAGGGAAGCGTTTTCGAGTTCGACCCTGACACTTGGCATGGTAAAAGTTTAATAATCATATGTTAGGGCTGTGAAATAAAAGTTTCGAAAAATGAGGTACCAGATGGATTTTTATGGTGTTAAACATTAACGATATTCTGCCGCCATTTTTAGCGGTCTTCGGAGGTGTTTTTAAAATGGCTTGCAAAATTATAATATCAACGTACTTGAAAATTGTTACAAGTGAACAATGTATAGGAATAGTTGTTCCGACTTTGTGTGAAGTTTGGCGTCAATTAGATTTATTTGAACGCTTCGGCGGTGCTTCGTACTTGCACCTTATTTTTGTCATTTGATGAAGCGAAAAAACCGCATTTTGACCGCACTTTCAAATTTTCGCGATTTTCTGAAAATTAAAAAATCGCTGGAACTTTTAAATATGATTTTTTGAAAATAGTTTACCCAAGGGTATCTTTGGGCAAAATATCAGCGATTTGCCAAATTGGTCGTTGACGGGTCATTCTCGATCCCAACAGGCAGTCACTCTTAAGGTTGTAAAATAAGTTTAGCGGGTGCTTAGCAGCTATTCAAGTCAGCGATTTCTTCGATTGATAAAGTTTTTTGCGCGATTTTTTATTCGAATGTTGACTTATATTTTGGTACAATCATTTTAATGGCCTCGGATTTTGTTATTGATGAAAACAATCTGATTTAAAGTGACTGTTGACAGCTACAATACATGGATCAAACTATTTTGGGGCGAATATCTTGCCGCGGTCAAACAATGGCTTCACACATAACGTGATACTAATCCGCCGCAAATATTTAAAATATGCGACATTCAGCGTCGCTTCGTCCCTAAAATCGAGCCTCTGGCTTGTAATAGTCTCTAGGTGTTACCTGAAAAACAAATGTTCAAACATTACTTCAGGACCAGTAACTATTTTTCTTGAGAGAAAATATTGTGTAAATATTGTACGGAACATGACTTGGTCCGATTTATTGATTTTTTTCGCTACTTTATCCCTTCCGTCATTTCTCATTTCATTGACTATAATAATCCCCCACTGAAGTAAGCTTGCATTTGTTTAGACTTCCTAAAAATCCTTTCCAATATTATTTTTTTTCCATGTGTTGCAATTTTCCTTCGTTGGAAATTGAAACAAGTTGTAAAGCCCGGGCCAAACGAGGATTGAGAGTTGCTGAGAGTTGGCTCTCGTGAGAGTTTTCTTCAGCTCTCATCGACTATCATGAAGCGTGGGCCAAACGAGAGAAACTCTCAACGACTCTCAAGAAAAATTTGAGCAGGTTCAAATTCGATAAGAGCGCATGAGAGTACAGGCCAAACCGGAGAGGAAAGTTCATTTGAACTCTCATCTTCGTTTGGCCCGGGTTTAACTATTTGTATTTGTTCAGTTCAAGCAGTACCGTACGCAAAGAAATTACGAATGAACGTATCGGCAAAGATTTAAAAATGTCCAAATTTTTAGGATCCCGTTAATTGCCTTCGAGCGGAGGCAAAACAATCGTTGATTGGTCAGCTGTAGTCTTGAAACTGAGATTCCCAAGGCAACGAATCAATTTAGCTTCAGGGCGTATTTTTTTAATTTAACTTATAATTAATGCATTTTCCTTTCAGTTGTTACTGCTGTTTACTCGATGACCCTCGAAACAAATTACTTAATTTTTGTATTATTTTGTCTTTTTGGCTAACTAACTTTTATGTTGTGTCGCGATCGGCCGTCTGACAAGCGTATTCAAATAGTTTGTAATCAATTTTTAGAGCAGGGTTCGGTCTCTTGGTCACATCTACTCTAACATCTACTCAGCTCCGGGGCCCACGCGTCACCAGCGCCCGCCGCGCCCGCCCCGTCCCCAGTCCCTCGCCGGCGATTGTCGCGGATTTCGCCGCTCGCGTGTGGTGCTATGGTGTTCTATATAATTTCACGAGAATTGTTGGTGGCCTTTTATACTCTAGGACGCGAAGCTTTAGAATTACACAAGGAAGTCTAAATTGGAATCGTAAAGAGCGAAAACTGAGTCAAAATGCAGCATTTTGTAACTTGTTAAATTTCTTTCCCGCTCGTGCGCATGATATTCACTTCTGTATGGAGATCGGGAGTGCAAAGTGCATAATAGTTTTTTATTTGTGGACATCCTTTAGCCAAACAACTGCCACTTGAGCGAAGCCTAATTATTACTAAATATGCAGCACTTAGCCACGTTCAGTTCTGAATTTTAGTAGACACACGAATTCGTGCGTTGCCATACTCACCCACGTTCAGATATAAAATTCGCTCAAAATTCGCTGACTGTTATTGAGGCACTGGAAACGAGGAATTCAAGCTACACCGGCGTTACTGATCAAAGCTAGGAAAGAAGGAATTACTGGACATATACAGTAAGTAGGCTTATATTATATGTCCCAGAGACTTTTTAGTTCACGCATATATGATAGTAATAATACAGTAAGTTATGTTAAGGCGCAACTGTTATGGCGAGTGTTCAGTGCCTTACTAAGCTAATGCTCTTCAATGGTTTTAGTAGTTCAGCTGTGGGTCCTTTGCGAAAAAATAAATAACAACAAAAAATAAAATTAACATTAAGATTTTACTGGATCGATAAGACGAACGCACTGTGTCTCAGGGCCCGCACAGCACTTTTTTGAGTGGGGGTGGGGGGGGGGGGGGGGCTAATGCGAACGCGTCAGCGTGAGCCATCTAGGGGCTAGGGGGGTCCGGGGGCAACCCCAAAAATACGACTGTTTTGCAGTCTAAATAGTGTGACGGGAGGTTTTTCGGGTGTACGGCAACGATTTGGAACTTTAGCTGAAACGTATTGAACTTGGGGGGAAACTTAACTCAAATGGAGCACCACTTGGCCTGCGGGAATAAAAACCGTCACTATTTCTCGGTACCTGGGAATCTACTTCGCTGAAACTTCTACGGACGTCAAGGAGAAGACAGAACTTGGTTCCAACAGCAGTTTATTCTTGACTATATATTCATCGGCAATGTCATCAAGGATGTAATCGAAGAAAGCTTTACAAGTTACTTCCTTATATCATGTATATATGATTGTACACGCGTCTTTTTGTTAACAGAGTACAATAAGTGTGCTCAAGAGAGGGGTGTGCTAACATAAAGATGTGAAAAACAGTTACAACGGAAGATATGGTCCTTTGAGGAGAGCGCAACTTAATTAAAATTCTAGAAATCTTACTGTTATAAGCGGTTCGTTACCTAGGGAAGAAAGTATCTTTAAAAGTATGTTACTTTATAACTACCGAAGCAATTTAAAAGTAGTGAAAAGCTAACAAATTGCGAGGCGCTTTAATTTAAAGAACGATTTCGCATAAGCCGATTTTTATATGGTAATGAGTACCATTAAATGCTTATGTAGAGGAACAATAGGACATTACGTGCACTAAAAAAAATATTGTTTAAAATTCTAATTTGTGCACGCACGTAATTTTCTATTGTTCCTCTACATTTTCCACTTCGATCTCAACATTTTTGTGTCATAGTCTTCCGAATTGTAACTAGACTCCGAATTTGAGTCACTAGATGACATATCTAGTTTGTGTTAACATTATGTGGCTTTCGAAGATAAAACGGCTCGGAAATAACGGAAAGAAAATATACGCTCGATGGATGCCCAGTCAAATGCTTGTAAACATGGTAAATCTAGTCTCCGGTTTTGACGTCACATTGCTCGACCCAGGACCCCAATTTGCGCGGTGGTGAACATGGAACACCTGACTTTAAACAACTGTAGAAACGCGGGCATTTTATCAATCACAATAATTTTTTCGCAGACGTGATCGGGGCAATAGATAGATTTTAATGAGAGAGAAATAATTTTGGGGGTTAGTTGCACTTTAATGGTACTCATTACCATATAAAAATCGACTTATGCGAAATCGTTCTAATAAGCGAGATCGTTTAGCAAGTTCTCACCCTAAAAAGCAATTAATTACGCGAACATTCATTAGTGAAACTGAACAGGTTGATAATTAGCCGCTCGTGTGGCAGGATAACTGGGAAACGTAACTTAAGAGTAAATATGCTCTTTACTAAAGATAACACTTATTTCTTGAAAAGCAAAAGCATTACTAGGAAACGTGACTTAAAACCAAACATGCTATTTACAAAAGATAACGCTTTCTAGGACTAAAGTTGTTTCTACAGAATAACTATTGTCGGCTTTTAAAAAGGGTTTTAAAACACTGAACACGGATAAACATAAAAATGATTGAAAACCGGTAAATCCTCTCATGACAATAGCATAAAGTCAGTGAACTCAAAGTGATCTTAACTCTTGATATTTGTTCAGTTGTAATCGCGTCTACTTTGCTAATGGTCATTGCAACTTTTGTCCGTTGCGATCTACTGCAGATCAAAAAGAAAATTTTATCACCAACTTCTGAAAAACTTCTGGAAATTGTTATTATTATTATTATTATTTAGAAAACTGCCCCTCCCCCTGCGCGGTCCCTGTATTGGTTAAGACGGCTAGCGGGGAGTGTTGGAGACTAGTCCCTTCATGTGTGCCGACCTTTATTATCTGGTTATATCTCTTGTGTAAGGTTCATTCATGTGTGGGAAAGCCCCTACTCTATGCTATTATCCGCAAACCATTTGAATTAGTAACGATGCCCTGTTGGTGTTATGCCGTCAAATCCGCTACTGAGTCCTCAGTAAAATGATATTGACCTTTTTGTTGTAGATATGAGAGAAGCCTGAGCTAAATGCACTGAAAAGGCTTGCAAAAAGGGTATCTATCAGATGCTATGGTTGAGGGAATTTGATCTTTGTTGTAGTAAAATTCGTGGAAAAGTGACGGATCGATGAAGCTGTTCCGCTGTTTCGCGGAAAAGTGTCGAGACTAATTCTGAATAAGAGAAATCTGCGTAACTGCAGACTGAAGAGCCTGGACGAGTTTGATGCAATTAAGTATTTAATTAATGGTGGTATTATGTGAAGTCGAGTTACTCCGCTGGGATCTTTACTCTGATTTCCCTATTTACTCTATTCCCGTTGGTTTATGGCGGGGTGTCTCGGAAGCTCAGAAGCTCTGGCAACTTAGGTTCTGTTTTCGGTGGCCTAATGGTTAGCGCGTTGGACGCTGGATCGAGCGGTCCGGGTTCAAGCCTGGCCGTGGGCATTTTGTCGTATTCTAATTAGGAAAGACACTTTTCTCTCACAGTGTCTGTCTTCATCCAGAGCCGGTATACATGGGCACCTTCGAACTGTCAGGGAAACCTATCAAAATGCTGGAGTTTACTTGCGATGGACTAGATAGCATCCCATACAGTAATAAGCGATGAAACCTGCCAGATAAGCCACATAGGCTTTAACGTTTAATTTGTTATGGTATATTTATGGTATATTTTACTGCTACTGACAAAAGACGGTCCCTGGCCCTCCAGGTTGTGGGCTAGGCGTGGGGCCAATCACTCCACTCCGTAAATAATCACTTACAGTAACCCCTTGGTATGCTATTAGTATATCCATTGAAGATTTGGCGTTGCTCAGCCTCCATGTTCTTATAAGAAAGGAGCGTACTAATACAGTGGATTCTCCATGAGCGAGCACTGCTTGTTAGATATATAGTAGCACATTGGAACGGCTCCTGAATTTCTCTCGTGCAGCTAAATTATGTTTAACAGCTTTGGAAGTCGTGTGAAAATACGAAATGACCGAAGGAATTCTTTGTAAACGAAGCTAGAATGGTAGACTTTGTTGTCTGAAACTTGCCTAGTTCCTAGGCCTTTATATTTCGCCGCAAAATCAATTTCGGGTCACGTGGTCGAAACGAAAAAGTGCATGTCTGAAACATTTCAAGATGGCGGCCATTTACATTTTGTATTTTTTTAAGCGACTAAATATTGTTTCAGGTTAATCAACAGTTTAGAATTTGAATTTAGCTAACGTTTTACTGTTTGGGGTTAAAAAATGGTTTAAATGTTGATGTTAAGTAGCGATTTTATGATTCGTTCGTAGTAAACTGGTTAGTAATGATATTAACGTATGTTACGGGAGCACGTTATTGCCTTAAAAATTAGTGTTTCGGGAAGCAAGCGGCTCGATTATGTTGTGTTAGGGAATAAGGTTATTGTGGGTTAGAATCAACTCAATTCATGAACTGTGTTCCCTTTTTTGTGGAAAAAGTCTTAACGCCGCCATCTTGAAGTGGGCGTAAAAAAAAAATTGCCCGCGCCAACGCATCAGAGCAGATTTTCTATAAACTAATCCTTTGATCCATTTGCAATTATACCGATTAACCCTTTTCAGGTTTACTCCCAATTTGTCTTTTGGCGACGGTTGGGGCTTCCACATTGACGCCATTCTGACGTCATCAATTCCTGCGTTGCAACTGGTTCCCTAGTTGATAATCAACTGAGGTACAAAATGATACCTCATGGCAAACATGCCTCAGTTTGCAATGAAAAAATATGTCATTTTCATGCAAGATGAATCTGTTAATTTTCGTTGCAAATTATATTGCTGACGTCTTTTTTTTCATCCAGCCGTCAATTCGTGGGTCACTTATAAAGAATGGATGGATCATCAGTGGATGAATTTTTTTATGTGAATGTCAGTGTCTTTAAATGGTGTTTAAAAGTAATTGAGGGTATAATAAGAGTTAGTACTTAAGAAACAAAAGTTAAGAGATTTCATTAAAAACTGTGTGCATGATCAACGTATCGGAAGTCGCATTGAAACTGAAAAAGGTTGCGCAATGATAATGATCCAAATTCTCTACACGAAACCAATACAAATTTAAGCACACCAGTGATAAGAATTAAGGAATTGATCACTTAAATTGTTTATTGACTTCTTGTTTTATAGGAAATATGTTGATACAAGTAGGAATAATTGATATGTTGAACTTGGGGCTGAATAACTGGGTGGTATGTACAATTCAAATTCATTTTTCTGTAACAGAAAATAATACCAGGATCAAGATGTTAATTTTTCATTAAGGTTTTAAACGAAGCGGCAGACGTCAAACACAAACAACATAAGAAGTCAAATCGTGTGTGACGAAGGCTAGTTCCGATTTGACTTATAATTAATTAATTGTCGGCAGTGATAAATCATAGATTAAGAATCTTACGATTATTTATCAATGGTAAAAGGCAACTACGTGTATAATACTCGACAAAATTAAGCAGCTTTCTCGCTTGAATGTAAAACCAAAAAGTTCCAAGACTCAAACGGTTAGGTGAGTTATTAAGAAGTTGATTATTGTTTGCTTTTTTGTCTATATGGTTCACTTGTTGACATTAATGGATTAAATTAATGAATTGATTTGCGTTTTTCTTATTGAGTGCTTTGATTGTAGAGATTGTGCATTAGAGACACGACTAGTGTATTCGCTCTTACGAGAGTTTTGTGTTCACGACGCGAACCATTATACTGGAGAATTACAACTTCAGGTATCATATCATAAGATCAGTTCTCGTTGTGCCAAGTGGTACAAAAGACCCCAGGTATGTTTGATAAGAAATAATGGGTTAAAGACAACATATCGGCTAAAACATCATAAATTATTTGAAACAAATGTTATATGCCGGCGGACATGTGCTTTAATTTTTTTGGTGCCCGGATTACTGCATTTTCTTTATAGAGCTTTCAGTTGCTGTATCGATCCGAACCAAGCCAATGTTTTAAGTTCAATATAAAAAGCAATGCTTATTGGGCCGTAATTAAGGACCAATTTAAAATAAATTTTCCGCCCGGCCTTATGAAGCTGACATGGTTATTTAGGTAAAGGTACAATAAGATTTTTTGTCGGATATCATCTTGAATTGTAAGATGGCATGTCATTTGTTTGATATAATTTGGTTCAGTAATTACTGAAGTGATTTAGACCTCCTTTTGTATCGGTGAAAATTCGCATGTCCGTCGACAGCACTGTTGATAATATTGCCAGATTAAGAAAAGGTCACTTTATATGATTTACTGTCCCCATATATTTGACTTGACAATACTTACACTTACTTTAAAATACTTCATAGACTTCATATACTACACACCTATTTCAATTAACGTTGTCGGAAAGAAGCGTAAAGCCTTCAAGACAAGACCGAATGGTAGTCTGGGTATTCTTTAGAATTTGAATAGGTGGAAAAGAAATCTACAAGTTTTTATTTCGAACGTGATGTATTTGGTTTGCCCTGAATAAGATAATTTGTTTTTCCATGTTTTTTCACTAGCCGATTCTGCTAAAATTTAGTTTGGCTAACAGAAGAAACAAAAAGGAAACGTACAACAGTCTTCTACTATTTCCCATGCTACCTTTCGGTCTTGTCTTGCGTGCTTTTAAAAACATTTCTATCCGACAACGTTAATTGAAATAGGTGTATACAAGATGCTTGATCAATTATACCAAGCAGTATTAATTTGAATAGTCCACATAATTTCAACATGTAAACTGTAGGTCAAACCTTAAAGTTCAAAGCCGGTCTTATATTCTCTTAAGTGTGGTCAATGTTGTGGCTTTGCACCAAATGACTTTTGAATTATTTTCGGTGCAAATTGAATTTTTAACTCACTTAGGTTTGAGTTGGTCAGTTTAGCTTGTTTTCTTGTTTATAAGTTGAAAACATTTGCCAAGGGGCCTGGGTTGCAGTGAGGATATTCTTGTATATTTATTTGGTATACGGTGTAACACGTTACCTGGAAACATGTATGACATCAAGTCGTGGTTGTTTATAGCAAGACCCAGCAGTGGCGTGAGAAAAAAATATTTTAATAGCGATATTTCTCGTTACGTCACCCATTGGTCCCTATTGTTATTAATGTGCCAACCAGAGAACTATTGGCTCTTGAAACAAAGAGTTATTTTGTTTAATGTTAAATTTTTTTTCTCAATAAGGCAAAACATGACTTGCAATTTATTGTTGAGAGTAAATGGTTGGAACCCAGGAGAAACAGTAGTTCGTCTAGTATGATCGTCCGGCTGAGTGTAATCCTAAAAATGACTGTTGTTGGTGACTGACGTTTTGACAACCTGAGCGGAAGTCATCTTCAGAGTCAAGTCACTCTCTTACTATTTTTTTTTACTCCAAAAATGTTACGTCTTCTGAAGAAAGTCATATTTGCTATGGAGAAGCCAGATTGATAAGGAAGGATAAAATCCACGATCCGAACAATATAATAACCAAAATCCAAAATCCGGTGCTAAAAATTGCAAAAATCCGTAATTCACTGCATCTGCAGGATCCGCGAATCCGTGGAAATTATCCATTGAATCCGTAATCCGAACGAATTTTTTGGCCAAATCCACCGATCCGCAAACCTATTCACCCCCCTCCACTTTACCACTCTATGACGTAAAACAAAAGATTCAAAAGACAATAAACAACACCCAAACCACAACACAATAGCTAACCAACAATGGTTTCCGCAACACCAAGAAACACCCAATATATGCAATATTGTGCTCTGTCGTTACGCGTCGTTTAATAGGTAACATTTCCCAAGTTTGTTTTAATTTTGAATTTATGTGGTGTTTTGTTTATTGACAGATATTCACGATATTGCTACAGATGTATGTTGCTAAGCTCAACAAGTTGTATATAAAGTACTGTGCAAAAGTAATGCAAACGTATTTCGACGACATTCGTTAATTGCGAAATTTCGCCGCGATTTCGAATCGCTTCAAAACGAAATTCGACGAAATTTCGACGAGATTTCGTTGATGACAACGAAATTTCGTAATCACGAAAATTCGAAGATGCGAAATTTCGCGAATTTTCGAACTAGCGAAAATTCGCGGACTGCGAAATTTCGCGAATTTTCGAACTAGCGAAAATTCGAGGAAGCGAAATTTCGTGGATTTTCGCAGTTGCAAGCGAAATTTCGAACCATTGAAACTCGAACAAGCGAAAAACCAAAGTGGAAATTAGTACATGTAATTACAAAGGGAATGAAGGCTGTTTACAGGTAAATAGAGATTACTTCATGGTTGGTGAGCGCGTACGATTTTTATTCACGAGTTGTGAAGAATAACAAACGAACGAGCGAGCATAGCGAGCGAGTGAGTTTGTTATTCTTCACAACTCGTGAATAAAAATCGTACAAGCGAACTAACCATGAAGTAATTTGTTTATTACATGAGTACTGAGATATTACAATGTTGAGTAAAAAATATATTTTTTCAAAATCGCCGTCGCCGAGGCGAAAGCAAAGTTTCACATAATCTTAACTCAGCTCAACTGCAAATAATTCGGCAAGTTTAATTCGACATCAAAAATATTCTACAGAGCAAATAGTCAGCTGATCAATTCAAGAAATGCAATTAAAATGTACTCCAGTCAGTAAACGAGGAATGAACATGATTTTGTTTACGGCACAAAAATCATTAAGTCAGCTATGCCGCTTTGCATGCAGCCGAGCTCGTAGCTGAATGAATGAATCAAAGTTGAAGTTTTGTCGACTTTCCGTGGATTTCGATATAAAATCGATCCATAATCAATATTAATTATCTTCCCCCACATTACCTGAAGTTAGTTGACGGCAAATTTCCCTTCGCCGCTTTCCAGTAGCGAGCTCAATCCGCCACGAAAGTTTTTGAGACGACACTTCAATAAACGGCAGTCGGACGATGTTGTGTTTGTTTCTCGAAGTCGATGTCAGGCTTTCGGCTGCTTCGGTTCTTGATATTTGGTCCATTACTTACATTCCCTGTTGGGAGTTTTTCATTGTATCCGCTTGAATTATTTTCTTGACATTTAAAAAAGTCGGAACGAATCTTGAAACCTTGTTTAAATTTACAGCGACAAACAACTGTCAACTAATGGCGGGAAAATCCAATACGATTTTTTTTCACTAGTGAGTTTTCGTCGTTCGCGTTTGTGATTGGACGAACGACGTTTTTTCACTAGTGAGTTTTCATCGTTCGCGTTTCCTATTGGTTAATGGATTTTATGTATCATTTATACGCAATCGTTTTATCGTGAGTAAATCTCAGTACTTATGTAATAAACTGTTTTATCATTTGCCGCGTGCTCACGAATGACAAGCGGCTGGGCTGGACCTTATCGTGTCTTCGCTCGCTCGTTATGTTTTGTCTTTCGCTCGGTAAAAACAAACATTGTTCAGTATCGTGTCTTTGCTCGCTCGTTATGTTTTGTCTTTCGCTTGATTACAAAAGTGTTTTAATTTGACTCTTCGGACAATAACGACAAACATTGTTTAATCGTGTCTTTCACTCGCTCGTTATCAGTGTTTTGTCTTTCGCTTGATTACAAATTAGAGAATCAATCAACCAGAGAGCCCGTATCATCCGCAGTAGAGCCGTCCTCGTCGTAAAAGTGGTCATCATCGTATGGTGGTGGTATCTCTCTCTTTCTCTGAGGCGATCGCGCAGTGAGTAGCGGCAATGCAGGAACGTCTTCTTCCGAATCTGAACTGTCGGATGACTCAATCTCCTCTGTTGGCCGGCATGGAGTCTGTATATCCAAAATCAGTGAAATCTGTGAAACATCGTTTTATCATGTATTCGCCCGCTCGTTATGTTTTGTCTTCCGCTCGATCAAATTAGAGAAGTGTTTTTAATGTGTGTGACTCTTCGGAAGGTAACAACAAACATTGTTTTATCGTGTCTTTCGCTCGATCGAAATACATGTATACGGCAAACGTTTTAAATTGACGCGGGGACAGCAACAACAAACAATTTTATATCATGTCTCTCACTCACTCTTTTGTTTTGTTTTTCGTTCGATCAGAATATATAGAGAAGAGTTTTATAATGTGACTCTTGGACGGTGAAATCAATCTTTTTTTATGTTATCTTTCGCTCGCTCGTTATTCTTTGTCGTACGCTCTATCAAATTAGAGAAGTGTATTATATTATATTGTACTTTTGGCGAGCGAAAATTCGAACGAGCGAAATTTCGCTCGAAGTATAGAACGAAATTTCGTTGACTGCGAAGCGAAATTTCGCACCAAATTTCGCTAGGTCCTGCGAACTTTCGCTCGAAAGTTTCGCAAACCAAAACGAAATTTCGCTAGGTCCCGCGAAATTTCGCTCGAAATTTTCGCAAGCCAAAGCGAAATTTCGCAGCAGTTAAAACAATAGGCTTCCGAAATTTCGCCGAAAATTCGCCGAAATTTCGTTTGATGCGAAATTTCGTTCATTTTCGTTCATTTTCGCCGAAAAGCCCCGAAAAGCTCCGAAATTCGTCGAATTACGTTTGCATTACTTTTGCACAGTACTGTATCCTACCAAGCTTGCCAAATGTAATTCTAAAATGATATTGTGTTCGGTATTAAAATTTCAGTTCAACGGACAAACCTCAAGGTTCTACAAGAACTGCGTTTCATTCAGTGATAATTTTAGGAGGAAGTAAGATAACATGGAGATTGAGGTAAGCAATGTGATGGGTCATATTTTATAGCTCTGTCACACATAGTCTTTCTCGTTAGATCGTAGTATCTAGTAGCTTCTAGTGTCCTGCGAACGCCAACGTCTGTGTTCGCACGCTAACGTTAACTACAACGTACTTATTCAAAGCTATTCTGTATTGAACCTGACGAGCAAAGAGTTACAGTCTCGAGATATTTCTCAATTTGTGAGTGCATCCGGCAGTGGCTGACTGCAGTTTCGCGACATTTCACAATAGTAACCTAAAACAGCTTAAATATCATTTCAGTTCAGATTATTCAGTTATTACCCACTGGGCATAGGTCAGTGACGCGTGTTAATTCCACCGATTCCACAGGATTTGGTTTCCTTTGTTTTATTTTTATTTGTTTCTTTATTATTTTTTTTCGTTTCTACTACAGTGGAATGGGCCATCAAACTATGGTGTCAATAGACGGAGTAATCGTTTTAAAGAGGTTTCTCAATAAGAAAATGACTATAGCTTTGACCTTTTCTTCGGGCCAAGAGACTGCTAACTTGACTGTCCGTGATATTGAGGTGGTGGTGTAAACGAGGTGCCGTATGGCGGATTCTATTGCAATATCTCCTGTGAATTATTTTCCCCCTGATTGTAGGATAACTGTCCCTTCGTTTCATGCTCCCGATAATTACACTTTTCAAAGTTTCAAACTCACTGCAGGGCGCGTGTCTGTAAATTTTATCCAATAGACCCAGTCACGTGATCTGTCATCGAAAAATGATTACTTGAAACCCAACCTCGTCCCCAGGCCATTCAGCAGGTAAAACCAAGATGGCGGACACGCCGACGCCATCTTGAAAATCAACGGGAACGAGGTTGCTTGAGGCGTCGAAAATTTTCGCTGAAACGTTTTCTATTTGTATGGTTGGAATGGATGCAGGCTGCTTTTCACAGCGGCGAGCCTTGTTATTTTCTCCGATGATCGTTGAATGCGCGGAAAGAACCTCCCGCCATTCCGCCCACTTGCCCACCCGCGCTCCCGCCTGTCCGTCCCCACCACCATCCTCGCTCTCCGCGCTCGCGGTTCTTTTCGCTCATTCAACGAAAATCTCAGAAAATAGCGAATCTGGTAATAAACAAAGCCTTCTTAATTTAGGCATTTTGGAAAGCTTGGCACTAAATGGCGCGTTTTTTTGGACTTGAAGTAAAAAAAAACTGAGCTCCAGTAAACTAAACTCTGGAATGATAAACAATGGCCCAATGTTTCAATGCTGGGGTGGGCAACTATTATTCAAAAGGAAGGCCCTTAAAGGCCTCACACGAATTTCTAACTTTGAACCTTACCTTTTCTATAATTAAAGCCGTGTATCTCAAACCCGGGGGGGGGGGGGGGGGGGTACTCCCAAAAAAGTTGGGTGGGGGTGTGCCGCTGGGCTATAAAAACCCTTACCCTGTACCAGAGCACAAAACGCTAATTTTGCGACCCTGTTCCAGACTAAATGTTGAAAAAAGATACCCTGTTCCAGAGGATTTTTAACAAATTTTTTTTTTTTAACCCAAAAGGCTAAACTACTAAGCAGCACTGCGAACGTGTAGCTGTAAAGCTTCTTTAATACTCCTACGCGTTTCGTTTCGTCTGACTAACGTAGACTTCGTCTACCCTATTCCAGAGTATAAATTACCGATCTTTGTGCCAACTTCTGGGAAACTGATACCCTGTTCCAGACCAAAAAATGCCTTTTGGTATACCCTGTTCCAGAGCAAAATGCTCAAAAACCATACCCTGTCCAGCGGCACGTACCTATATAGCGTATATAAGGGAGTGCCCCCCCCCCCGGATCTCGAATCATTGATCGCGGCCCTAATTTTTCTCCTTTCAGCTTTTTGATGTTATAGACAACGTGATCAAATGTTACTGGGCCTTAGAAAGTCAGTGTTACACAGGAGCCATTCTGAATGTTAATTTTTGACAACGTGAAACGTTACTATCAAAATATGAACGAACTCTTGTATACCTGCTTAGCGAATCACAGTTTTAGAAGATATTAAAGTAAACAAACTGCACAACACAGTAGAACCCAACCTAACCCATCGCTCTCCGCACCACCACAACACAACACAACATGACATCACAGAACATGTCAGGGTAAGGGTATAACTGTAAACATGTTATTTGGCATGCAGATGGTATTTGATCCTCTAACTGATGAAATTCTTAATATGGATTTAAGATTACCGAGCGTGGTGCTCAACCGCCGTCCAAGAAGAAAAGAGCTTTTGGCTTGACCTACCTTATAAACGAGAGTCCCCCATGGTACACCTGCCTGTTGTTGGGTTTCCAGGTAAGCAGGAGCCAATACCTTAAGTGTAGCGTATCAACAGGAAACGGAAATGACATTTATCCTAAACACCGAGAAATGGTAGCCTGCGAGCGAGCTTTCGCTCTCTCTCTTCCCCATCCCCCATGGCATCAACCTTTATTTTCAATGTCCACACTATGAAATGTTTTTTTTAAATTATTATTTTAGCATTACCTTACCATGCTGGGATCAACATTGGCCATTCCGTTCATTCTCAGTGGTCCAATGTGTTTTGCAAATAACACGCTTGCCATCAGCGAAGTCTTAAGTACCATATTCTTTGTATCTGGACTTGTAACGTTACTACAGTCAACGTTTGGAGTCAGGTGGGCAATAGTTAAACAAATAAATATTTGATGAAATAGGCCCTGTGTAGCGGTTTGTGCGCGGTGGCAACGTACGAGAGCGTCGACGCCCTCAGCTCCATTCGCTCCTAGCTTCTTTTGCCATCGCGCGATGAAACCCCGGGGGGGGGGGGGGGGTACTCCCTGTAATGGACTATACGGAGAGGCTCCGCCCGAAAGGGGTCCTTTTTTAGGCTCGAGGTATGTGAAAGGGTAGGGATTTCACGAGTTGAAGTATATGAAAGGGTAGAGATTTCACGAGTAAATTATATTATTGTTTGGTTAACATCTCTACTGGTAATGCTTGATGATTTCTGGTGATATATATTGTTCATTAAGTTCATTACAAGGGTATAGAAAAGGGATGCAGTGCTTCTACTGTAGGTATGTGAAAGGGGTACCATTTTCATAATTTCTATGGAAGGTATATGAAAGGGGTACCTTTTCTGTGAAAAATGGTATATGAAAGGGTAAGGGGTTGGACCTCTGGGCGGAGCCTCCCCGTATAAAACCTTTTTGAGTACCCCCCCGGGGATGAAACCACACAGAGTCTGGTAACTTCACCTTAAATTGAAGAAAGCCTCAAAATAATAGTTTACTAAGGTAGAAAAACACCAAAGAGGTAATAATAAACCAAAAAGAAACAAGGATGGTTGAGGATGGAGAAGATTAAGATGGATTGTGAATGGCGAACTTCAAAACAAAAATTGGTCATTTTTTTCAAGATGAGCTGAAATGACCAACGCGTGCAATGCTGTTTAACGTCTTGAATAGCAGCTTACAGACCTCAAAACTGATTCTAAAATATTTTTCATAAAACAAATTGTAGCTAGTAGTATTTCGAAAACTCAGTTTGACAAATATCTTTACGATATAGGAGATAACGTTATCTCTGAAATTAATGATCAGAAGTAAATTATACTATTTACTGAAAAAATACTGTACCATACTAAAAAAAACATAATACACTTGTAGGCTCCCAATCGTTCAAGGAGGAACGTTTTCTTTCCTTACTCCAACATTTGCCATCTTGTCTCTGCCACAGTGGACATGTCCCAAACATGAAGGTGAGTAAAGCTTCTTCACTGTAGTTTTGAGAGTGATGAATTATTTTAAAAGATTGGAAAGCCTTCTAGAACACACTTCGCCCGTCCATCCGTCCATATATCTGTGTAGAAAAACACACAAAGAGCAGTACTGAAATCACTTATGATGTAATACGATTGTAATTATGCCAAAGTAGTTACAAGCTATCGTAGTGTGCGGCAAACACATATGAAGTTCTCATTTAGATACTGACTTATGATACTTATTTTTCTTTTCAAAGAAACCTTTAACTCAACTGAAAGCTCATTTATCAACAACGATGAGATTTGGCAACCTCGCATGAGAGAGGTAAGGTTTACTGAACAAATAAAAAGCAGAGGTGTGTTCAAGCTTTCATTTCTAATTTTTGGCCCACACTTCCTAGATAATGACGCTAAGATCAAACACTATGTAAATTCAATGAGACAAAAATATATCTTATTATATGGCAAACTGGTCCACGATGAAAAGGAGCATTCTGGTTGGTTCCCTGAGTGGACCGAATTTTGCAATACGGATCACTATGATGGACCGCTCGCCGAATTCCTTTAGTTATATTAAGTAGAAAAATTTGTCCTTATAAATATATACATATATATGTCCGACGGACAATTTCGGTTAAACGTTTTGCAAAGTGGCCTGAAAAATGCAAATATATGCTAACTTAGGAGCGCACGCGTTAGCCGAGAAGGGTTGTATTAATTCATCAGCAAAGTTTTAAAAAAGCTATTATAATAAAAACTTTATTGAACTAGCTTGTTCGGTCCGTATTGGGGAATATTGGTCTCGTTCTTTTTTGTAAGTTTATGGACCTCGCCTTCGGTTAGGTCCATAAACTTGCAAAAAAAAAAAAACTCGACCAATATTTCCCCAATATGGACCACACGCTAGTCCAATAACATATATTAACATTGGCAACATACTCTTCAGCACTCTAAGAAAGTATCATTTTATAACAGAATATAGACCTACTTATTATTTAGATTTTACAAGGAGGGCGAATTAGAGGAAAGTCTTAGTAAAATTTTGAATAGTGTAATATTCTACCCTGGGTATTGTTATTCATGATATGATAATAAGATATGGGGAATCGCTCTGGCCTGGGACAAGTCCAAGACCAGGCGAAAGAAGAAACGGACAGGATCAATCCCGACTTACTCGTTGGGTGGGAGGGTGGGTCGCCAACCTCTTCACTTTCGCGGCCTCGAGTAGAGTGATGGGGTGGAACACGTGTAACTTATTTATAGTCTCATTTGCATAATCCCCAGGGTATCAATTACCAATGCAAATTGAGTTTGCATAGGTAAATATAAACTAATGATAGAAATTGGCAGATATGATCAATCCCCTAGAGACAATAGATTCTGTGCTACATGTGGATCCAATCAAATCGAAGATGAAATTCACCTCCCTTTCCACTGTCCTACATACCTAACTCTTAGGGACAGGTTTTACAGCAAAGTACAGTATTACTTCCCGAATATCAAACAATTACATGTATCTACCATATAGAAACTAAAAAAGAGTTAGTGAACTTTCCTAACTACTTTGTTAATTTGTAAGTGATGAAGTTTATCTCATCATGCTTTGATTTACGTGACAAATTATTATCAATTCAGACTGATGTAACTTAGTTTCCCCTATCTTTATACTTATTATTTTTTTTGTTAAAATTGTATGCTTTTGCAATGATATATGAATTTATGGCCATGCAAATAAAGCCATTTGTTGTTGTTAATTTGCCATTGCTTTTTACAACCAAGTGACTTTTTTATTATTGTTCATTTACTCCTGCGTTAGATCCAAGGAGCCATAATGGTTTCATCATTGTTTCAAATTGTAATCGGTTTCACTGGCCTCATTGGGTTTCTTCTTCGCTTCATTGGACCGCTGACCATAGCACCTACACTCACTCTGATAGGCGTGTCACTGTTCAGAGTAGCAGCGGATCACGCGGGTAAATACCACTTATTATCACCTGGTGCCACGTTATTAGATACTGATTAATATTGTCAGAATTTTCAGATAATTTTCTTTAAGTTGATTTGTTTTCCTATATTTTCATAGGCAATCACTGGGGAATTTCAATGACGTAAGTATTTATGCTAAGGAGGTATTCATTGTTGATTAGACTGTTCAGCAATCATCAGCAAGTTTACAACAGTCCACTGATGATCTGATGAACAATATTACGATAATATATATATTTTTTAAATCAGCAGTTATTTTTTGGTTTTTACATTTTCTTTATTTTTTCATGTGTTTCAGGACTATCGTATTAATAGCTCTGTTTTCGCAATACCTTACCAATATCACGATTCCAGTACCTGGATATAGCAAAACACGAGGTGGCTGCTATATTGGACACTACCCTTTCTTCAGATTGTTTCCAGTGAGTATTGTAGACTGATCGATACATTATAAACAATGATCCCATACAAAATTGGACTTGAGTTGGGAAACATCATTGACTTCATATGATCCTTGACGCCTCATTGCGGCACAAGTAAAATCGGTAAAACAAGGGACTCGTTTCAGTGGGAAACCCCACTAATTCCCGAGAATTGGAGAAGTTACCGCCGAGTTCCGCAAGTGCAAAAGTAAAGTCTGGTTTTCACTAGCGACGCAAGGAGCATAATCAAAATCAACATATGCAGACCCAGTAACGTGTTGATAGGACAAATGCTGCGAGTGATCAACGCATTCAGTGCTACGTCTGCGTTTTTTGGGATCTTGCATTTATGCTCGACTTAGTCGGTCGGTCGGTCGGTCGGTCGGTCGGTCGGTCGGTCGGTCGGTCGGTCAGTCAGTGAATCAATGAATGTTTGCCATGGAAGCAACAAAATCCTTAAATTACACGTTTGTGATAATATTAAAAATGGTCACGTTAGCACATTTATACTCTGGACGTTAAAATGCCAGTGAATCAAATGTTCTCCCAACCGTTTCTATACTTAGTAGTATAATGTTTTAGGAATCTCAAAGAGATCAAAGCTGCCAGGAGCTCCTCTCTGTGAGCGGTTTGTAATTCCAATATTCTGCTACAAATAATCTCTTTGAGGTTTTCCCACTTGCCTGTAGCAACTCATTTTCTGTGGCCATTTCCACAGATCATCTTGGCGATCGCGGTATCTTGGATTATATATGGCATCATTACTGCAGCAGGAGGTTTTCCTTCTGATCCCAGCATTCCTCAGTACGTGGCAAGAACTGACGCCAGGACGGCTGTGTTGAAAGAAGCCAAATGGTTCAGATTTCCTTATCCTGGTTAGCACCCATGCCGTCTTAACTATACAAATTTTATTTCTCTTAGATGTCGTTTTTAGTCTAGTTAAACTGTTTCCATGTAAGACTTGCTACATTGATCCATAAAATTAAACAATGACTACTGTCAAGTAATTATGTAGCAGAAAATTCTCAGTTATACATCTAAACTTACGTAGGAACCTGGTTAACGTAAAATTCAAGGCAATGAAAAACGGAAGCATAGTTCTGCGACATGATTCCTGGATTTAAAAAGCTACTCTGCTTCAAGGCTGTGAGATGTGAGAGGTTACATGTGTTTAATTCATATGCTGATCACTTTCCAGGTCAGTGGGGAACGCCTACTGTCAGTGCCGCAGGGGTGTTTGGGATGCTTGCTGGGGTGCTGGCCTCCATCATCGAGTCTGTGGGAGATTATTACGCCTGCGCAAGATTGTCAGGAGCACCTCCACCACCAACACACGCCCTCAACCGTGGAATTGGAATGGAAGGAATTGGATGTCTTTTGGCGGGAGCTTTTGGTAGCGGAAATGGCACAACCTCGTACAGCCAAAACATCGGAGCCATCGGTATCACTAAGGTGAACACGTTTCGAATACATTTGTACCTAATTATTTGGCGTAGCTCCCACGATTCTCCTGTAGCTCATGATCAGTGGTAGAGCGCCTGGCATGTTAGCGGAAGGTCTTGGGTTCGACTGCCTTTGGGGCAACTCGGAATCTGAGTAGCTTGCGTTACCGACTGATATTACCATCATTTCTTTCAACGACCTTTTGTTTCTTCTTCTAACACGCCGTGACCACTAAAAAGACCACAATAAGCGACGATAAGGCTGTTTAATCTCTACCAAACCCCATTGATATGTATTGTCTTCCACTTTGTCTTTCCTATGATGATATCAAATCTTATCAACTCTAAATGATGGAAGATTTCGAAAGACTGTTGCGAGAATAACAATTTAACAACATGCATATGTCTAATTGTTAGGTTGGAAGTCTTCGTGTGATCCAGTATGGAGCTCTGTTTATGTTGCTTATCAGTGTTCTTGGTAAAATTGGCGCGTTGTTCGTGTGCATCCCAGATCCTATTGTTGGTGGAGTTTACATGGTCATGTTTGGAATGATCGCCGCAGTTGGAATATCTAATCTGCAGTTTGCGGACATGAATTCCTCCAGAAACTTGTTCATTGTTGGATTTTCCATCGTGTTTGGATTAGCTCTGCCACACTACATGGACAAGCACCCTAACGCTATTGAAACAGGTATGGTGTTACATATAAAATGAATCACCATGAATGCACCACTGGGTCAAATTTGACGGCATTTTAGCTTTCGCCTTATTTCCGTGCAGAACGTTATTCACTTCCTATAGTAGTCTTTTATGACATGTTTGGCCACTTCGTGTAGTAAGCTATTTCAGGTCATCTCGTATAATCCAGTTGTATTTCTGTGCCTAAGTTATTATAAACTAAATTCGATTTTGAGACGACATTACGACTTTATATTAACGGCTAGATAGTTGGGAGAAAATATACGGAATATATTCCGTAATTAGCCCGCGTAATGTAGTCTAAAAATCGAATTTAGTTTTATATCGCGATTCATACATTTTTGGACAAATTAAAAGGAAATTGAAATTAAGATCAGTTGTTGTTGATTGAAATATAAATTCCCACAATACGCGACGTAATGTACGCGAATACTTAAACGCGAAAGCATTTTATCGTTTCGAAAAAGTCGGACTGGTAAATTGCTCAGGGAAACAAAAGCAATTCAGAATTTAATGTCCCATGAAGTTTTCTTAAGTACCAAACAGTGAAAACGGTAAACAAACTCTTACAAGAAATAAATGACTTTTAATACCATACGCTAACTTTTAGATTGAGCAAGTTGTACCGGCGAATAAAGCACTCCATAAATGAGCAAATGACAAGATATAAACGATTGCCGACGAGTTCATCGAATAAAACGTTTAAATGTTGATGCGTACGCGAGGAACCCAACTCAGTGCCCCGGTGCCAATCTGTATCTTCAGAACCAATCACAGGCTCGCATTTGAGACGACATTACCGCAAAATAATGTCGTCTCACTTGTATAAAGCAAAACTATAGGTGGATCGCGATACTGTGTTGTGTTTTTAAGCAAGGCACTTAACTCTCACAGTGCCTCTCTCCACCCTAACCCTAAACCTGGATCCGGCGAACTGAAAGAATACCTAACAAAATGCTGTGGGGTTTACCTGCGATGGACTAGCATCTCATTCAGGGGTAGTAGCAATACTCCAAGTCGGATTCTTACTGACGGAAACGATAAGCACTGGCAGCGTGGGCCACTTTGACCAGTGTGTTGGGCTTTACCTTCACTTTATTTTAAATCAATTGCCAACGCAACAGAATGCTGAATATTGCTTTTATCAATTCTTCCAATAGGTGTTTCAGAAATCGACCAGATACTGACTGTTCTATTTAAAAACAAGCATGGCAGTTGGATGTATAGTTGCATTTATTCTGGACAACACCATCCCTGGTACCATTGAAGAACGCGGGCTCAAGGCTTGGAGGCAGCATCTGTCAGATGAAAGTGATGAGCAATTTCAAACAGCTTCAATTAAAGTCTATGATCTGCCGTTTGGTCTCAATCGCATCAGTAACTACAAAGTGGCCAAGTATTTACCTTTTCTACCTTATAACGACCAGGAACGCATCAAGCAGCACCTGATGTTGGAATGAACGGTTTCAGTTCTAAGCTATAACCAGTCTAGGTGGATGGGAGATGTTGTTTCCAGTTAACTGACTCAAGCTATATTGCTGACCGCGAAGTACTAAAATGGGTCAGCCCGAGGATTAAACTCAGTTAGCCATTTATTAATAGTGTGAACATTTTAGTAACTAGGAATTATGTAAAAAATCTCGCTTGTATCTGTTAAAGTGCCTATAACCTTTTTTTTTTATTTTTCTCATCTGAATCTAAACATCACCCAAGGAAATTCTGCGAAAAATTTTTCCCATTTTCAGAAAACGCGAATTGTTTATGAATGTTATAAAACTTTCAAATTTGCCGCCATTTTGGATCACCAGTCCCCTGGGTCCTTCTCGGTTCACAAAGGATCTGTGACGTAGATTAAGGAACACGTGACATCAGACAAAGGAACTGTGACGTAGATTAAGGAACACGTGGCTTCAAAACAAAGGAATTGTGACGTACATTCAGGAAAATGTGAGCCCGTCGGCCTTCTTACAGCGGGACGGGTATACCAAACAAAAATAGGATTTTGAAGATTTGAAACATTCATAAAAAATTCGCGTTTTCTGCAAATCGCAAAATTTTTTCGCAGAAATTCCTTGGGTAATGTTTAGATTCAGATGAGAAAATAAAAAAAAAGGTTATGGGCACTTTAAGGACTGTTAAGGACCGTTAAGGTCACACGGATCGATGCGGGTCTTTAATATGTAGAGCGCGTGTGTGTATTACCGTTATATTACTTGGTACTTTAGGTCTCGCGTATAACGCGTGCAGTTTTCCGTTATAAATTAGCATCTCACGCGAGCTTTTACGGTATGTAAACGTTTACTTTGTTTTTTTTTCCTCAGTTGCGCCCTGGGGAAAGTTTTAAATAAAACCGAAAATTTGGCACGTCTAATATCCAGTACGTTATTTTGATGATTATTTTGGATTATCTAGAAGGAGACATATTCCATGATGTTTTTTGGATTGACTAAAATTGAAATAACATATAGGCAAAAGACAAAGAGACACGTTTATCACAGTTTAAAATTAGACAAGTCATATTCCGCTGCCCAGTAGGTGGAAAGACTCTGGAAACTATATTGATAATCTCTTCTCCGCGCCTATCCGCCATCTTGAAAGCGGAGATGACCCTGGGTACGAGGTTGATTTTCACCGTCACTGGATTCTCCATTTACAATTAAATAATTGGAAAACTCGAGACACTCTTTGTTTTCAGTGTCTCCTTGCGACCGCTAAATCGCAGGACAAATATGGACTCGGAAGGGGTATATCATTATAAACAATAACTGCCATTTGGCGCGAAAATATGGACGGATATTTGTCCGCGGACATCTGTTCCGAGTAGCGAACAGTTTTCCGAGAGCGACGCTCGATGAAAACTGTGAGCTTCGAGGAACAGATAATGTCCATGACAAATGATCGACGGAGAAGTTGAATTAAACCCCTAAGGGAGACCAATCTGGGCGTGACTCAAGCTTTATTTGATCCCTAAAAGATACCATTCTAAAACAGACACAAATAAGAGCTATAGTAACTTTAATGACGATCAAGATGGTTGTAAGAAATTTTGAAGATTTCATGCCCGATGGGTGTAGATCACCCCCGAGACCACCATCACAGTATAAAGGCGTTTTTTATTTCTTCGCGCGCAACCCTAGACGATACCTTAATGGCTAAAAATATTGGCGTTCCGTCCTGAACACCGTGGCGACACATTAAAACTAATGGACGACAACAGCTTCAACGTAGCAAAATTGCAACAATTATTGCTCAAAAATACAAGGACGATAATCAAGCAAAATACTCTAACTTTTTTTCCTGCCACAGGTAAATCAAGTCTACCATATGATCGCGATTATCACTGGTACCAAAATCCGTAAATTACATCCCTAAAAGATACCACGAGAATCCCTGCCCCTTTCACAAGGTTAAGTCCCCCTGGAGAAAATGATATACTGATGACGTCAAATTTAATTGCATGTTTGCCCAATAAAGTTTGAATGAATTAAAGTTTTGTTTTCATATAATGGAATCGTATTCGAAGCTAGGGTTTATTTTTGCCCTAAACAGGGTCAGGTTTTCAAACCCTCAGCGGCACCCCTATACCCAAACATGGGTCAAGTACCCCCCCCCCCACCCCCGGGGATCAACTCCATATCTTTATCGTTCTGTGCTGTCTCTCATAATACATTAAAACACTCGAAGATAAATTCGATATCTTCGCCCATTCATGTCAGTGGTTCTTAACTTTTTAGCACACGTTTCAAATAGATAAATAGCGACACATTAAAACTAATGGACGGCAACAGCTTCAACGTAGCAAAATTGCAACAATTATTGCCCGGGGGGGGGGGGGGGGGTACTCCCTATAATGGACTATACGGGGAGGCTCCGCCCGAAAGGGGTCCTTTTTTAGGCTCGAGGTATGTGAAAGGGTAGGGATTTCACGAGTTGGAGTATATGAAAGGGTAGGGATTTCACGAGTAAATTACATTACTGTTTGGTTAACATCTCTGCCGTAATGCTTGATGATTTCTGGTGATATACATTGTTCATTAAGTTCATTACAAGGATATAGAAAAGGGATGCAGTGCTTCTACTGTATGTATGTGAAAGGGGTACCATTTTCATAATTGCTATGGAAGGTATATGAAAGGGGTACCTTTTCTGTGAAAAATGGTATATGAAAGGGTAAGGGGTCGGACCTCTGGGCGGAGCCTCCCCGTATAAAACTTTTTTGAGTACCCCCCCCCCCCCCCCCCCGGAATTATTGCTCAAAAATACAAGGACGATAATCAAGCAAAATACTCTAACTTTTTTTCCTGCCACAGGTAAATCAAGTCTACCATATGATCTCGATTATCACTGGTACCGTTTGGATAACAACGGATACTGGTCTCACAAAGCGGGAGAAACTCCCGCCACTGACATCCGGGATGGCAATGGAGACAGGATCCGTGATCCGAGACAAGCTGCCCAAGGATTTCTCCCTTATACGTTTGTTTGTTTCATGAACATGACCATTACAATGATTCTAAGACACTTGCAGCTGTTGTGGCGCACGACCTCAGCTACCCAGGAATGGGTTCCATTTGCGCAAACATTTGAGAAGGGCTTCAAATTCCCCCATGTTAATGGAAAATTAGTTTCGTCTAAAGGCCAAACCAAATTCCTGGCCAGAGTGCACAAAACATACCCTATTTCAGACCTAAATAGTCAAAATCTATTCAATGCCTGTGTTATCACCTGAGAGGCCAAATATCTCATTGCCTCGTCATTTCCAAATTACTCAGCACGTGCTCAATTCCTGCCCGTCATAGCAGTTTTTCCTTGTATTCAACCCAAACCGGCACAGTTTACTACACAATAAAATAAGTAAACATATAACACTATAAATCCTGAGGGAAAACTATCTGTGAGAATCGCACAAAGTGGAAAAGGAAAATTTTGCAGCCCCATACCAAATTATGTGTCGAGGAAGGTGTTTGGAAACTCGAACGGAAATTCACCACTAAAAGCAGCTAAAATGAGAAGCTATTTCAAATTTAGCACAAAATTAAACTTTTCAAAGTCGCAACCGGCACATTTTAGGACAATCTTCCATACTCTTGCGTACGGTAGTATCATGAAAAGCATTTTTTCGAGAAAAACTGTTTCCGGTTTTTTACAATTTCATTCCCATGTTAATCTAATTTTTGCATTCCGTGGCAATTTATAATTTTCATTTTATGCGAAACCTTGACAAACCGTAAGCTTGCATTCAGTTTCAACGCACGGCACAATATAAACTTACGTGCCGATAATTATTTTCTGGACTAGCGGTGATCACTAAGTTATGTTATTTCTTGAATGAAACTGAACGGAAGCTTTGTTTAAGAAAAAAGAGAAACGAAAAGCAATGATTAGAACCAAGGAATTGAATTGAGTCTAAGCACGGATAATTGCAATTAAAAACCGCAAGTCGGTATTAAAATTGAGAGCGTGAAGCTGATTTCCAACAAAAAACTCAAATTATGTCGGTTAAAATGCAATTAACTGTCGCCTTTTTGAAGAAATGCAAGCTCTTTAATTCCACTGCGTAGTTCTCCATTCACTTGACTGACAAGAGAGTAATACAATGCGAGGAATTTAGTAAAAGCTTCTTCGCATCGACCTTCGTTGCTGAAATTGAAATGTTTTCACTTGGATAGCACATGGGTACGTATACGCTACGATTCCTCCTGGTTCGCGAGCAATTGCTCCCGCTCCCGGAACCATGCAATATTGGCTTGATTAATGTGTTTTTTGGGGGGTCTTACAGTATTTGAAAGCAGCCTGGCAGCTTTAGAAAGCTAAGAAAAATTTTCTACCCGAGTAAATTGCAGCGTTCCCACGGAAGGTTATTTTGTTTGGTGACAGCGAAGAATTTAGTATAGGAAAAAGCTGGACCTGGTGACAGCGCGCAATTAGCCAATCAGATTCAAGGATTTAGGATTCCGGACCGCTGATATGCTTCAGAAAAAAAGAAAGTGTAATATCTCCGGATCCGAAATTATATCAAACAAATATATTCCATTTGCATGCCGTGGGTCTGTTCAGTTATAGATCATAGAATGACGTCAAAATGTGGTAAGAACATCAGTGACCAACTCGCCGGGCTCGTTGATCACGTTTTTGTTCTTACCACATTTTGACGTAATTCTGTGATCTATAAGGCCCAGTTCAGACACCGTACTTCACATGAGCCGAATCGAATTAGACGAATTAAGTTCATGTGAAGTACGGCGTCTGAATCAATTCGGAACGGCTGATCGAATACGGATCGGCTCAGCCGTTCTTCCCACCTGGCTCAGCCGGGAATAACGGCTGTGGACCGGCTTTAATTCAGACGCCGAACTTCACATGAGCGGATTTAAATGCATAAATTATTATAATGTATTTTTTTAATATAACAGCAATTTTCCCATATTGAATTAAGTTCGGCTGAATTAAGCTCGGCGTCTGAATCAATTCAGCCGGTCTAAATTAATTTGTGCCGGCCTAAATTCGAATTCAATTCTTCATACAATATTTTCAAATCGTTGTCTTTGAAAATCTTTAAAAAAAATAAGAGACTCAAATAAATATATTATTTGAATGCAATTAAGTCATACCTACCACTGTACTATAAAAACAAAAACAACTAAACATTCGGCTGTAAAACGCCCGAAGAAATATGTGAAGATATGTTTACAGTTAAAGTGTGCCCTACGATCAAATTGTTGATATTCATTTTTTTACATCGGTTCGTGTACAATATGACTTTCTTACTCATCTTGACAAATTTCAATCCATTACGAAAATTAGAAGTACAGTTTATTGGACTTCTATTTCCGAGAATTTACGGCCGCCATTACTTGACCTTGTTCCAAGGTTTGGTTGCGAATTAGAGACTCATGCAAAAATATTGGGTCCAGCCACCCATCTAAGGTGTTTGGAAAAACGAGGAGTTTCACAATTTTGGGAAAATTCCCACACTTCAGCAAAGTATTGCCACTCAAATGCACATGAGAAATGTCCAATTCTCCAATTCTTAATTTTTCAGTGTCACCAATATAGTCCACGAGTATCCTCATAAGAGCTAAGCTAACGAGAAGCAACGCGACAACTTTTCCTTGTAAACTTTTTTTATTTTTCTCCTACGCGCTTCGTCTGCAGACACTTAACGCGTTTATTTTATTTTATTATTATTATTTTTAACAGTTTTTATTGATTTTCTAAAAACAAGTTTATATTTAATAACATAGAAGGCACAATTACTGAACTCTGATTGGTTAAGACAGAGGGATTGGTTTGCACGGGGAAAAATTACTCCGATGACCCGCGGGGTTCTTATTTATACCAATTATCACGATCCCCGCCTCCGTACATGGACACGGAATGGCAATCAAAAATATTTTACCCATGTGAATATTTCAAAGTATGTAGATATTGCCTGAATTAAACCGTGTGATCATAAACGAATTTGTTTGCATAATTCCTAGTTACACAAATTAAATGCATACACCAGTTGACAAAATAATATTTGGCTAACTGAGGTTAATCCTCGGGCTGACCCATTTTAATACTTTGGTCAGCCTTAGTAAGAGTAGCTAAGAGTCAGTTAACAAGAAACATTATCTAGCATCATGGATCTAGTAGACGGGTTACAGCTTAGTACTGTCACCGGGTCGGTGCTAAGACAAATCCCTCATTATAGGCGCCGTTCATTTCGACATCAGGTGCTGCTTGATGTTCCTGGTCGTTATAAGGTAGAAAAGGTAAATACTTGGCCACTTTGTAGTTACTGATGCGATTGAGACCAAACGGCAGATCATAGAAGGGGTGGCGAATGGTCTATCAAAAATGACGAATCTCGGCAAATTTAAGCCGGTGTCTCGGAATCTCGGCGCTTAAAAAAAGCGTCTCGAAATCTCGGGCTCGCCAGAAATAGGACGATCTTGGAGTCTCGAATTTTGAATCTCGCAAATGCAGTTTCTTGTATACTCTATTTTCTCGGAGTTTTGGATCACTGCGTCTCGGGCTCGGATTTTTGGAGCGCTAAGTCTCGGGCTCGGAATTTTAAACCAGGATCTCGGCGTCTCGGCAAGTCTCGGATTTACCATTCGCCTACCCCTCATAGACTTTAATAGAAGCTGTTTGAAACTGCTCGTCACTTTCATCTGACAGATGCTGCCTCCAAGCCTTGAGCCCGTGTTCCTCGATGGTACCAGGGATGGTGTTGTTCAGAATAAATGCAACTATACATCCTATTGCCATGCTTGTCCTGAATAGAACAGTCAGTATCTGGTCGATTTCTGAAACACCTATTGAAATAATTGACACTGTCAACTCCTTATAAGCACCATGGATACATTATATTCAGTATTCCGTTTTAAGGTAAAAGTAAAGCCGCACTCGGGGCCAAACTGGCCCACACACTGCCGGAGTTTATCCAGATTTCCGTAGCATAAAACTGAATAGTACAATTATCGAGTTATGGATGCACGCGGGAGCTAGGTTGCAAAGCACGAAAAAAGCGTACGAGTTGCTCGAGGCGATAACCGAGAGCAACTAGCTTCTTGAGTGCTTAGCAAACTGCCAAGTGCATCCATAACTCGTAGCGTTTACCATTTCTTTTATAACATAACAGTCTGCAAACAGTTTTATAGATGAATTTGTGGCAAACGCAGTGCGTGCGACTGCCGTGAATAAAGAAAAAATAAAGTTTTTGCAAATGACTTGATCGATGTTTATCCGGAACAGGCCAACGTCATTTAATTGTTTTATATATTCACTGAAATACAGAAAAAGCATCAAATAATTTGATATCAAACAACAAAATGTACACGGTAAAGTTTCCATTCAGTAAAATTAGTCCGATAATTTTATATACCGAGACGGCTCAGCTTTAGTACAAAAACTTCAACTGAAATAAATTTCTTCCAGTTGAAAATTTCTTCCAGAATAATCCACAGAATCAACAACACCCACTGCTCCGAGTATATAAGCTTACTTTCACCGGCTCCACTTTCCCGATGACATTCAAGCACTATCCGTGGACTTCTCCCATCAAATATCAACAAAACATGTTATCCGCTTAGTTGAATTCAAGCCTGTTCAGCCGATTTGCAATTCATCTTGCATGATTTGTTGTAATTTCATAATTCAAAACTTTCAGTTCATTAAATAATGTGATTTTCGCTTTATAGTGTACGAACAACAAACATCTACATGGCAAAGTTTTCATTCAGTAAAATCCAGTCCGAGAATTAATTACCGTCGGACGGCTCAGCTTTAGTACAATTCTGACCTAACCTTTATTCCACGAAAGTTTCTTCCAGAAATCAACAACAACTGCTCCAAATAATAAACTTATTTTCACCGGCTCCACTTGACTTTCCGGCCCGATGACATTCCAGCATTTCGTGACTTAGATAGAAGATAGATAGAAAACTTTATTTACCTGTCAAGTATTATAGCCTGGGAAAATCCCATACTAATTTGGGGACACAAAAAAATAAATAGATACTAACAAATATCGACAAAATATTTTATCCGCTTTGCTTTGTTCAGGCGATTTATAATTCATCTTGCATGACTTGATGTTATTTCATCATTAAAAACTTTCAGTTTGAATGCAGTTTTGTCGTTACGTTGAGAACTGAAACAAACCAGTGACGTCAGAGTGCATGCACCCATGGGCAAATGGAGGCGCGCAATTAACCAATCAGAACGCGCGCCTCGCTGAAAGTATGTTATAATACAAGATAGAAAATACGCTATATAATCAACGGTCGTGCTATTCCCCTAGCCTCGCCCCCAACATCTGTCACATCAAATTTAACCACGGACGAAGTGTAATAGCCTAGAGCGTAAGCAGTGCGGCCCCACTGCACGAATGATTACCGTTAGTTCAGAGCGTTTTAAAATAGGCTTGGATTATATGGCACAAGCTGAAACAGCTTATGGTACGAAGTGGCCAGACATGTCAGAAACATCTCAACAAAAAAGATCACTATAGGAAGTGATGACGTTCTGCAAGAAAAGAAGGCGAAAGCTAGTGTGCATTTATACTAAGGTGTTCCATTTTAAATGTAACACCTTACCTGTTTCAATTGCGTTTGGATGTTTTTCCATGTAGTGTGGCAGAGCTAATCCAAACACAATGGAAAACAACGAACAAGTTCCTGGAGGAATTCATGTCCGCAAACTGCAGATTAGAGATTCCAATGGCGGCGATGATTCCGGACATCACCATGAAAACTCCACCAATAATGGGGTCTGGAATGCTGACGAACAATGCTCCAATTTACCAAAAACACCAATGGTCATTACAACTACTGCACAATACTGGACGACACGACGACTTGCAACCTGAGACAAGGATCAATGAAAGTGTACGTCATTTAGTAAAAACAAAGGGGAATATGATGCTTTTTAACATCTGGTCAGTTCTGAGCCATATACCTAATCGTGCAAATTTGGTACGCTTCGGCGAGATGTCAAGCGAGTTTGGTCGAGACTAAGCAACTTTATCGTCGCTTCTCATTATTTACTTTAATATTGCTTCTTGTGAACCCATAGTGGTCTCGACGTGTTAGAAAAAAAAGGGTGGAAAGAAATGACGGTAGATGAAGAAAGACCAGTCAGTGACACAAGCTATATATACTCAGATTCCGAGTTGTCAAAAAATGACTCGAACCCAATACTTCACCCTTATTCCTTACCTTTATACCTTCTGCACACAGGGCAGACGCTCTACCACTGAGCTAAAGGAGATTCGTCAAATAATTAGGTTCAAATGTGTTAAAACTTGTTTACCTTGGTGATTCCGATGACTCCGATGTTTTCACAGTACGAGGTTGTGCCATTTCCGCTACCAAAAGCTCCTGCCAAAAGACATCCAATTCCTTGTATTCCAATCCCACGGTTGATCGCGTGTTTGGGCGGTGGAGGTGCTCCTGATAATCTCGCGCAGGCGTAGTAATTTCCCACGGACTCGATAATGGTGGCTAGCACCCCAGCAAGCATTCCAAACACCCCTGCGGCACTGACAGTAGGCGTTCCCCACTGACCTGGAAAGTGACCAATATGAGTTACAACACATATATAATGTAAGAGCGGAATTGTTGGCACTGACCTCTCACATCTCACAGATTGTCAGGTTTGTAGTAGGGTAGATGTTCACAGCCAGGGATCAGTTTCACATAACAACAGCTCACGTCGAATTGCTTTGCGTCCGTTGTTTCATTGCCTTTTGTTCCTCAAATTGAGAATTTTCCACTTGTACATAATTACTTGACAGTGGCAGTGCTTTGCGGAATAATTTTTTATCTTCGGTGTAGCAAGTGCTGGTCTAAGATGGAAACAGTTAATAAGATTTACAATGGCACCTTAGAGGAGTGGCATTTGTAGAGTTCCTTAATTGGAGGGCATTACCGCTGCATGCTAACCTGGATACGGAAATCTGAACCATTTGGCTTCTTTCAACACAGCGGTCCTGGCGTCAGTTCTAGCCTTGTACCGAGGAATGCTGGGATCAGAAGGAAAACCTCCTGCTGCAGTGACGATGGCACATATAATCCAAGATACTGCTATCGCCAAGATGATCTGAGTAAAAGATAATAGAAAAACGTTGTCACATGTGAGTAAGAAAACCACAAAGAGATTATCGATGGCAGAATAATGGAAATACAGGTCGCTAACAGAGATAAGCTTCTGGCACTAATTTCTTTGCGATTCCTAACACATCAGGATAAGGTTACATCAGGACACAAAGAAGGGGCAAATAATGCTCTCTGATTGGGTTTGTGGTCTTTTGTGTGACTTATAAACACAGTAAAATGAATGGGAGCTTGGATGGCGCAGTGGTTGAGAGCGTTCGGATCCCACCAATGTGGCCCTGGGTAGAATCCCAGGCCCAGCGTAATATATGGGTTGAATTTGTTGTTGGTTTTCATCCTTGCTCCGAGGATTTTTCTCCAGGTTCTCTGGTTTTCCTCCCTCCTCAAAAAATAATACTTCTAAAATGCAATTCAATCTAGGATCCGAGGGCCACAGGTTTTGCCAGTCGCAAGACTCGTTAAACAAAAGTAATTTCAGTACTACTAAATTGGGGGAGCCGTATCAATCCTGCGATCTTATCAGTATCAATGACGTACCTGCGAAACTAGCTTAAATCCATGTTAGACAAGATAAGTGTATGGAACACTATAAATTGATTGATTGATGGATGGGTAGATAGAAGATAGATATAAAACTTTATTTCAACACGGTATTTTGATCAACAATGAGATGTCTATTGTGTACAGGATCCTTGTTTACTCGAACAGTTTATATTACTCACTGGAAACAATCTGAAGAAAGGGTAGTGACTAATATAGCAACCGCCTCGTGATTTGCTATATCCAGGTACTGGAATCTTGACATTGGTAAGGTATTGCGAAAACAAAGCTATTAATGCAATAGTCCTGAAACACATGAAAAAATCAAGAAAATGTAAAAACACACACAAAAAAACTGTTAATTTGAATAAAGGTCTTATACATAAAAAGCACATAACCCAAATATATGTTTGACTAAAATAAATTGCTGTATTGTGTTAAGTATTTCTGCACACAAATGGTTTGATTCGGTTAATTCCTCGATTGTCTGTTTTTCACATTTTTGTAAATCCCTCAAGAAGGTATGTGTCATGATATTGGAAACTGAAAATGCGTCCAATTCTGCTTTAACAGGTAATGTGCCATTAGAACAGCAAAACTGATCATAGATGAGATTTTCCGTGCAATATCACAACAAAAATAAGCAGAAAAACGTATGACGTAGTACACCTTCTTAGCTTAAATACTTACGTCATCAAAATGCCCCAGTGATTACCTATGCAAATATAGATTTAAAAACAACATGAACTTAAAGAAAATTATGCCGGAAGAAATTCAGAAAATATTAATCAGTTTCTAACAATTCAACAACAGGTGATAATTAGTCGTATTTACCCGCGTGATCCGCAGCTACTCTGAAAAGTGCCAGGCCTATCAGAGTGAGTGTGGGTGCTATGGTCAGCGGTCCAATGAAGCGAAGAAGAAACCCAATGAGGCCAGTGAATCCGATTACAATTTGAAACAATGATGAAACCATTATGGCTCCTTGGATCTAACGCAGGAGTAAATGAACAAGGTATAAATTTTATAGCAATGAAAAGTCACTTGGTTTTATAAAGCAGTGGCAAATTAGAAATGAAAACTTGAACACACCTCTGCTTTTTATTTGTTCAGTAAACCTTACCTCTCTCATGCGAGGTTGCCAAATCTCATCGCTGTAGATAAATGAGCTTTCAGTTGAGTTAAAAGTTTCTTTGATAAAAAAAAAGAATGTCAGCGACTCAGATTTTTTTCTTTGTCATATGCTCGTGGCAAACTCAATTTACATCTTTCTAAAAAAAACTGGGAACTACTTCGACATATATCTAATTACAATCGTATCATATTTCAGCGTTACGTTCTTTGTATGTTTTTCTACATATGTGGATGGAAGGACGGACGGATTCGGAGTATGTTTTCCCATCAGTTAACCGAATAATCCATCACTCTCAAAACTATAGTAAGGAAACTTTACTGACCTTCAGGTTTGGGACATGCCCACTGTGGCAGAGATAATACGGCAAATGTTGCAATAAGGAAGGAAGCCGTTCCTCCTTGAACGATTGGGAGCCTACAAGTGTAAACTATGTTTAATTTATATTTAATTTCTTTGCAAATAGTAGAATTCACTTAATTTCAGATATGACGTAATTTTAATTTTTGTACAGCTGCGCATGCGTCTGGGATGACAATTGAACTAGGTTTTAATAAAGACGTTTAACATTAATACTAATACTATTATAATTTCTCAATAATATGCTTAGCTGACACAAGTCAAACTGAGATACTATTAAAAACATGTTTTATGACAACTTCTCTTTTAGAATCACTTTTAAGAGCCGTTGTCAGTAACTTTTAAGAATCCGGCGACAGAAGCAAAAAATTATTTTTTTTTTATTTGCCCCAAAAGACCCTTTTAGTAAACCATTTTCGAAAATAATATTCAAAAGTTCCAGCGAGTTTTTATTTTTTAGTAAAAATAGGAAAGTTCGAAATCGGTGGGAATTATGCAAATTAGGCACGTTTAGACCGGTTATTCGGTGCATTTTCAAAACGCTCGTACAAGACAACGGTAACTTGTCTTGGATTCATTTTTACATAATTTGTTGTTCATCCCTTGGAGTAGCTTTCCAGCTATATTTCATCTCCATCTAAACTTTCCTTTCCTCTCTATCCACCCGCGTAAATAATACAATATTTGCTATTCCGTTTGTACGCTAAATTTTGCCATATTTCAGAAGACCATAACATCGAGGGTATACGTATATCCAGAAAATAAAATAGCTCTTTTAAACGGGCAACTCTTCTTGTTTTTCATGTCAAAATATTTACTTTGGCCCGTGAAAAGCGAGCGCGCTAGACGAAAATATATGGCGTGCACTTTGACAGAGTTCGCCATTTTCTTTCTTGCACTCCTATTCAAATCACACATACTATTTGGACAAAACTCAACGTTTTTGGTATCTGCTCCTGTTTTAATTCATTTAAACATACACACTTTAACTAAAGCACTCCCTACCTTTATTTAAAAGTCACCAAACGACCATTTTACTTGAAGTTTTTGAGTTTATTTTTCGCGAGTTCTAAATAAACAAATCGCTTACATGAACAATGGGCGATGAAAGATCCTTTCTTCTGTCGACGTGTTTTTGATCTGTTTTTCGTAGCCTGAAATTGCTCTGTCGCCTATATTCTACTTTTCCAATTTATCATACTGCCATAACTTTAGAGCAAATAAAGTATAAATGTTGCTGTAAATACGTGAACTTTATAAATGAAAGCCTTAATAGAAATAAATATTCGACAGTTGCCGCCGCGCACGAAAATTACTCGCTTGTATTGTGAACGGCGTGCATACGGTGTGTAGCTTTTATAGATTTAAATCACCACTGTCGCTGGAATTAAAATAGCTTGATTTTGTAGTCCACCAGTTCAAATACATTTGCAAATCGAGCTTAGCTTTGATTTATGTTTGTAAAGATTGTTGAAGCTATAATACTGGCAGCTGGACTCATTCAATTAGAACTGATTGGAATAACTTTATATAAACCCGACTGAGAAATCTCGAGTCTAGATATAGAGAAATGTACTTACTCGTGTGCAGTCCATGTGTTCGAAGTAGATTATATCAGAAAGACATCAGAGTCAGGCAAAGCAATCCTGAGTGAGGGCCAGTTACAACCGTTTCCACGACGCAAGTAACGCATATTGCGTGACAAACTGAAATGCGATCAGCACTAGTTATTTTCCCGGCCTTTTTTTCCGCGCTATACCGATACTTGCGCATGAAATGACAGTTTGTAGATTTTTTTGTAAAATGTAACAAATATATATATTTCAGATTATAATCGATAGACTAAAACGAACTTACGATAGTTTTTATTTATGATTTATATGCATGGCCGTATTGAAGTTGTGGCAAACTATGATCCACCCTGTGCAAAGTTTTAACAGCACGTGCGGTGAGCTTTCGAAAGTAAAGTAGAACAAAGCTGAACAAGTAAAATAAAGCCTTGTCGGTCAAACCAAACGTCCTAATTAAAAGTCAACAAACCACATTTCGCATCGCGTAATCTTCCTTTTCAGTAACCGACTTCGCGCTTTATTACTCTGCTAGTAGATGCCTCTTCTCTTCATCGCGTGACATTCGCTCGCGCGCCAGATAAACTCGGCCACTTGACTATTCTGAAAGGGACCGCTAGCAATCTCTCTCCTCTGCAGAGGCTTCTTTCGTCCTGTGAATCATCAGTTATTTCGCGCTTCGATAAGAAAACGTATCGAGAATGCAGGCGTGGCCCTTTCTCTTTTTTCATCGTACACCCTATTATTTTTTTAACCGCGTCGAAATAAAAACTCCCAGAAAACTCAGTGAAATCGCCTTAAATAAGACCAATTCTAGCTCATACAAACTCTGTATTTACACATTCCCGTAAGCGGCCAGCTCCAGTTGTGGAACACTTTTTCCGCTGCTTCCCGAGGGTGTCCGCTTCCGGGAGCTTCGACTGGCAATACTGAAAACTATGATGCCCGCACCGCTCAGCCTGAGGCATCAGGCCCTAGAGTAATTAGACTGCTAACTTCTCTCCCCCACAATCTCTTATCAATAAAGAAAAAAATATATATATAATTAATGCCCAATTTATACGTCGCATTTCAGTCGCGTCGATGCAATACACCATAGAAGTAATGTGTTTTACTTTGCCATTTAGTGTTGGAATTGGTCTGATTGAAGGCGATTTCACTGAGTTTTCTGGGAGTTTTTATTTCGACGCGGTTAAAAAAATAATAGGGTGTACGATGAAAAAAGAGAAAGGGCCACGCCTGCATTCTCGATACGTTTTCTTATCGAAGCGCGAAATAACTGATGATTCACAGGACGAAAGAAGCCTCTGCAGAGGAGAGAGATTGCTAGCGGTCCCTTTCAGAATAGTCAAGTGGCCGAGTTTATCTGGCGCGCGAGCGAATGTCACGCGATGAAGAGAAGAGGCATCTACTAGCAGAGTAATAAAGCGCGAAGTCGGTTACTGAAAAGGAAGATTACGCGATGCGAAATGTGGTTTGTTGACTTTTAATTAGGACGTTTGGTTTGACCGACAAGGCTTTATTTTACTTGTTCAACTTTGTTCTACTTTACTTTCGAAAGCTCACCGCACGTGCTGTTAAAACTTTGCACAGGGTGGATCATAGTTGCCACAACTTCAATACGGTCATGCATATAAATCATAAATAAAACTATCGTAAGTTCGTTTTAGTCTATCGATTATAATCTGAAATATATATATTTGTTACATTTTACAAAAAATCTACAAACTGTCATTTCATGCGCAAGTATCGGTATAGTTATTTTCCCGGCCTTTTTTCCGCGCTAGTGCTGATCGCATTTCAGTTTGTCACGCAATATGCGTTTACTTGCGTCGTGGAAACGGTTGTAACTGGCCCTCACTCAGGATTGCTTTGCCTGACTCTGATGTCTTCTGATATAATCTATTTCAAACACATGGACTGCACACGAGTAAGTACATTTTCTCTATATCTAGACTCGAGATTTCTCAGTCGGGTTTATATAAAATTATAATCAGTTCCAATTGAATGAGTCCAGCTGCCAGTATTATAGCTTCAACAATCTTTACAAACATAAATCAAAGCTAAGCTCGATTTGCAAATGTATTTGAACTGGTGGACTGCAAAATGAGGCTATTTTAATTCCAGCGACATCTATAAAAGCTACACACCGTATGCACGCCGTTCACAATACAAGCGAGTAATTTTCGTGCGCGGCGGCAACTGTCGAATATTTATTTCTATTAAGGCTTTCATTTATAAAGTTCACGTATTTACAGCAATATTTATACTTTATTTGCTCTAAAGTTATGGCAGTATGATAAATTGGAAAAGTAGAATATAGGCGACAGAGCAATTTCAGGCTACGAAAACAGATCAAAACACGTCGACAGAAGAAAGGATCTTTCATCGCCCATTGTTCATGTAAGCGATTTGTTTATTTAGAACTCGCGAAATTAAACTAAAAAACTTCAAGTAAAATGGTCGTTTGGTGACTTTTAAATAAAGGTAGGGAGTGCTTTAGTTAAAGTGTGTATGTTTAAATGAATTAAAACAGGAGTAGATACCAAAAACGTTGAGTTTTGTCCAAATAGTATGTGTGATTTGAATAGGAGTGCAAGAAAGAAAATGGCGAACTCTGTCAAAGTGCACGCCATATATTTTCGTCTAGCGCGCTCGCTTTTCACGGGCCAAAGTAAATATTTTGACATGAAAAACAAGAAGAGTTGCCCGTTTAAAAGAGCTATTTTATTTCCTGGATATACGTATACCCCCGATGTTATGGTCTTCTGAAATATGGCAAAATTTAGCGTACAAACGGAATAGCAAATATTGTATTATTTACGCGGGTGGATAGAGAGGAAAGAAAGTTTAGATGGAGATGAAATATAGCTGGAAAGCTACTCCAAGGGATGAACAACAAATTATGTAAAAATGAATCCAAGACAAGTTACCGTTGTCTTGTACGAGCGTTTTTGAAAATGCACCGAATAACCGGTCTAAACGTGCCTAATTTGCATAATTTCCACCGATTTCGAACTTTCCTATTTTTCCTAAAAATAAAAACTCGCTGGAACTTTTGAATATTATTTTCGAAAATGGTTTACTAAAAGGGTCTTTTGGGGCAAATAAAAAAAAAATAATTTTTTTGCTTCTGTCGCCGGATTCTTAAAAGTTACTGACAACGGCTCTTAAGGTCTGTAAGCTTCGAGTCAACATCCATGTTAGACACCATTCATTACATCTACTTGACAGATAGCCTGACGATACGGTTTTGTCGCGCGATGGCACAATACACGAGTGGCGAGTTGGGCGGAGTGACTGAGATGGACACTTCGTATTTTTCCACCGCGCGCCAACAAAACCGCTGGCTACACCGGCGAATGAATCGAGCCAGTCAACAAATATTTCTTTGTTTAATTATTGCCCACCTGACTCCAAAACTTGACTGTAGAAAAGTTACAATTCCAGATACAAAGAATATGGTACTCAGTACTTCGCTGATGGCAAGCGTGTTATTCGCAAAACACATTGGACCACTGATAAAGAACGGAATGGCTAATATTGCTCCCAGCATGGTAAGGAAATGCTAAAATAGAAATACAACAAAGAAAGGCTCACGTGTCAGTTGCTTATAATCTTATATTCTTTCTCTTGGTGCCTTTTGAATTTAAGCTTTTAGTTAGTTTAACCATGTAGTTAGTTACATGCCTGACGGAAATATTGGAAATTATAGTATAACATTTATCCCAACCGTACAGTCAGCCTTTCTTTTCATTTCTTTGTTGTATTCTTATTATAAAATTTGCCGGTGCTTTCTTATTGTCCGTTGGCCCTTTTGGAATTTTACAAAGTTTTCATAAAATAGAAAAATATATTTGTAGGAAAATAAAAGTTAGCGTCGTGAGCCTCCCATTGTGTATGACACCTTGTAATCACAAAACGTAATCAACTATCTGAAAAAAATCAGAAGCATGGACCGGTGCCATTTCCTTCGTTTGGCCATTTCTTTGACGTTTAGGTAAATGCATTTCTGTTTCCTATTGATTCCCCACACTTAAAGGGGCACTATTATGAACATCACATCAAAAAGTCACAAGCCAAAAGACATATTTACGTCAATGGAAACCTAAAATAATGGTCCAGTTTTGTTAAAAATTACTATACTAGCGTACTGAAGCTATAAAAGGAGTGCTGTCATGAGTTACCCACGCAGGAGCTTTTGATCTCAATTGAAAAAGTCGGGCAGACCTTTTCAAATTCTGCCATTGTTTTTGGGAAAAATCGCTAAACTGAACTAATTACGGTTAGCTCTACCTTAAGCAATTCACTTAATATCTTCCTCTTGATGTTCTAGGCGTTTCGTGTATGAGCGAAGCGGTGCCGAGTCATAATTTTAGCGCCGTTTTGACCAAAAATCAGCAAAATCCCCGTGATATATTGGTATATTGAATATATTGGCATTACATAATGCTCCGCCTTACCTGGAAACCTAACAACAGGCAGATGTACCATGGGGGATTCTCATTTATAAGATAGGACAAGCCAAGAGCTCTTATTTTCTTGTTGGGCGGCGGTTGAGTACCCGGCTCGGCAATCTTAAATCCATATTAAGAATTCATCAGTTAGGAGATCGAAGATAACAATTGCTTGCTAAATAATATAACATGTCTCATTATACCCTTACCAATTAAAACAAGGGGTGGCATGTGGCGTGTCTTGTAGTATCTTGAAGTGTGACGTGCTGTGTTGCGGGGGCTCCGTTCGCCGATTTTCTTTCCCCTATACCACACTACTACGGAACTACTGTGTCGTGCAGTTTCTTTGTTCTATTATGTTCTAAAAACATTTGTCACTTTTGCGTTAGGGAACATCGTTCGCTCTGCACGTATCAAAGCGTTCGTTCGCTCGGTCTTTTCTGTGCGGATCTTACAGCCGATATTCTCCCAGTACGGCCCTCGCGCTCGGTTAATAAGATATATGTATTAAAAAAATAATAATAATAATAATAATAATAATAATCAAGAAATAAACGAAAGCGGAGGAATCCGGCGGTGGAATCAATGACACGTAAAATATTAATTGACTTTCTGCTCAGCGGCGTGGGTAATAATAATCTAATAATTTGAACTGATTGAATAATATTTTGGTGACGATTATTGTAAAATGTCACGAAACTCACAGATAAATCTTGCTAGCCACTGTAGATGTACTCACAAATGGAGAAATCTCTCTAGATTGTAACTCGTGTTCGGCTGGTTCAGTGTAGCCTGCGTCGTAGACGAACTCAACCGTTGAGTTCGTCTACGACGCTGCGACGCAGGCTAGTTCAGTGTGATGATTCTAACTTGGTATATTTGCATTAGTATACTATTAGATTTTTACTAAATTGATATCGAAATCTCTTGTTAAATAGAAATACACACAATATACAAGGAATTGTCTTTATCTATATATAAGTACAATGTCTGCAATGTCTGCATTCGCAGGCTACGTAACCGACTAGCTTCAGCTTGAAACTGAACATCCGGGAATCGCCTGCGTTCGCAGGCTGTCAGTTACTATGATCTTACGAAAAACATTATTTATGTGTGTCAGAGGTATAAAATATGACCCATCGCATTGCTTACCTGAATCTCCATGTTATCTTAATTCCTCCTGACTAAAGTTATCACTGAATGAGTCATTTGAAGAACCTTGAGCCAGTTCGTTGAAGTGAAATCTGACAGTGCTGAACAACTTGATATATATATCATATACGAATTCAATTTGGCGAACTCGGTAGGTATATAATATGCTCTTTGTTCTACCGTTAAATTCAGCGCAGGGAGCCCAGACAAACTGTTTGGGCTGAATATTTAAACAAGGTTTGATTTACAGTCGGTACTGCGCAGACTCAGGGTCTGTTTTCATTTTTGTTTTGAATTTGTTGATATGTAACGCCATTTACAGTAAACCATGTTTAGAAGGTGTATAACACAGAATAAAAAAAAAACAATTACAGCTACTTCGACTGACCTGCTTATAAGTAACTCTAGGCCACATTAAATTATCTTAAACAGCGGCCTAACTTAGACTTCGTTTGATTATTCGGCCCTTAAACTTTGTCCTATTTTGCATTTTTATAGTGAACTATGGGATTTACTGAATGGTTCGTAGAATTGTGAATAGTCACGAAAAATATGAAAATATATAAAATTAAATACATACTGAACTGATAAAAGTAAATTTACCTTTCCTGTCGTGTACTATCGTCTTGTGGCTCAAAACGGCGAGTTTGAACGATTTGAAGGATTTTGTGTTCGCTGTTTACTGAGTCTGTACATCTAATTACATAACAAGGGTGGAAAATTCCAACAGCTCCAAATTCGTACAGCTCCACCACCGAGACGATTTTCGCCCGGAAAATCCCATCGCCCGACTTCCAGGCCAGGTACCAGAAAAGAGGAAAGATTCGTGGATGTGTTCGTACCAATTAATAGAAAATTAATTCGTCCAAATGATCCAGAGCTAGCCCTCGAACAAAAACGAGTAAAGCAAATGCATGGCCATGATAAGTTGTGCCGAGGGGCAAAAATGCGTCTTGTGGATAGGGAGGCATAGGTAAATGGATAAAAGCGAAACAATACTTCATGCTTCCGTTACAGTTTAATTACAATCCCTGAATATAAGTTTTTAAAAAGTATTTAAATCATACGATCGAGTACCTGGAAACACGTTTGTTTCCGTGATAAGAACGTCTAATTTTTGAGCTGAGGCTGAACCAAGACCGAATGTTCTTATTTTTTGGCGATTTCAGCGTGAAAACGTTCTTAACATGTTCTTAAGTTACATGGATTGAATTTCACAAAAAAGATTTGAACGTGACCATGAAAATGTATTTACATTTTACGTGATATAAATTCATGTTGTTAGTATAAAAATTGTGCATTCAAGTATTTTGAGTTGATTTGAACTACTTATTCACTGAGATATTTGAAATGTTACATTTTTCCAGAGTTTGTTAATGTTTTGAAAGGATACTGGAATATTGTATTGAGAGCTCGATGCAAGAAACAAGTGGTCCAAGTGAATAAGAATGTTCTTAGCTAAGTCTCAACCTGGTTATGTTCTTAACATGTTCTTAAAATTTTGGTCAATCTCAGCCTCAACGTTCTTATAAATAAGGTTCTTATAAAAAAAAAGAGTGTAGTTCAATTCGTCCGTCCGGCCGTACCTTTTGAGGTCAGTTCGAAACCAATCACAGCGCGAGTTTTACACAGCAAATTATATAAACAGGCATAAACAAACAGTTGCTGGTGTCAGTTCCGAAGGGAATAATGTATAATCTTTATTAATCGATGGCCCGTGCATTTGGATTACGATCGATCTACTTCTGTCCGGAGTTTCACGGTGTCAGGCCCGCTTTGTCTACTAGGCGAGCTTGCCAAATTGAACTCGAAAATGATATCACGGTGTTCTGTATTTAGTTTTCAGTTCAACGGACTGACTGAAGGGTTTTCAAGCGATTCATTCAGTGATGACTTTAGTCAGGAGGAATTAAAATAACATGGAGATTGAGGTAAGCAATCCGATGGGTCATATTTTATTCCTCTGTGATAGTATTTCTCGTAAGATCGTAGTAACTATAGCAGCCTGCTATACTAGTACACAGACGAATTCCGGCTGTTCAGCTTCAAGCTGAAGCCAGCACTCACAAATGGAGCGGAAATCTCATATTGTAATTCATAGTTCGCGGGCTGGTTCAGTATGATGGAATACGGAATGTTCAATCTATGGAATATTCAATATGGAATAGTCTATATTTGAATAAGTACAACGTCTGCGTTCGCACGCTGGCTTCAGCTTGAAGCTTGAAGCTGAACAGCCGGAATTCGTCTGTGTACTAGTATAGCAGGCTGCTATAGTTACTACGATCTTACGAGAAATACTATCACAGAGGAATAAAAATATGACCCATCGGATTGCTTACCTCAATCTCCATGTTATTTTAATTCCTCCTGACTAAAGTCATCACTGAATGAATCGCTTGAAAACCCTTCAGTCAGTCCGTTGAACTGAAAACTAAATACAGAACACCGTGATATCATTTTCGAGTTCAATTTGGCAAGCTCGCCTAGTAGACAAAGCGGGCCTGACACCGTGAAACTCCGGACAGAAGTAGATCGATCGTAATCCAAATGCACGGGCCATCGATTAATAAAGATTATACATTATTCCCTTCGGAACTGACACCAGCAACTGTTTGTTTATGCCTGTTTATATAATTTGCTGTGTAAAAACTCGCGCTGTGATTGGTTTCGAACTGACCTCAAAAGGTACGGCCGGACGGACGAATTGAACTACACTCTTTTTTTTATAAGAACCTTATTTATAAGAACGTTGAGGCTGAGATTGACCAAAATTTTAAGAACATGTTAAGAACATAACCAGGTTGAGACTTAGCTAAGAACATTCTTATTCACTTGGACCACTTGTTTCTTGCATCGAGCTCTCAATACAATATTCCAGTATCCTTTCAAAACATTAACAAACTCTGGAAAAAATGTAACATTTCAAATATCTCAGTGAATAAGTAGTTCAAATCAACTCAAAATACTTGAATGCACAATTTTTATACTAACAACATGAATTTATATCACGTAAAATGTAAATACATTTTCATGGTCACGTTCAAATCTTTTTTGTGAAATTCAATCCATGTAACTTAAGAACATGTTAAGAACGTTTTCACGCTGAAATCGCCAAAAAATAAGAACATTCGGTCTTGGTTCAGCCTCAGCTCAAAAATTAGACGTTCTTATCACGGAAACAAACGTGTTTCCAGGTACTCGATCGTATGATTTAAATACTTTTTAAAAACTTATATTCAGGGATTGTAATTAAACTGTAACGGAAGCATGAAGTATTGTTTCGCTTTTATCCATTTACCTATGCCTCCCTATCCACAAGACGCATTTTTGCCCCTCGGCACAACTTATCATGGCCATGCATTTGCTTTACTCGTTTTTGTTCGAGGGCTAGCTCTGGATCATTTGGACGAATTAATTTTCTATTAATTGGTACGAACACATCCACGAATCTTTCCTCTTTTCTGGTACCTGGCCTGGAAGTCGGGCGATGGGATTTTCCGGGCGAAAATCGTCTCGGTGGTGGAGCTGTACGAATTTGGAGCTGTTGGAATTTTCCACCCTTGTTATGTAATTAGATGTACAGACTCAGTAAACAGCGAACACAAAATCCTTCAAATCGTTCAAACTCGCCGTTTTGAGCCACAAGACGATAGTACACGACAGGAAAGGTAAATTTACTTTTATCAGTTCAGTATGTATTTAATTTTATATATTTTCATATTTTTCGTGACTATTCACAATTCTACGAACCATTCAGTAAATCCCATAGTTCACTATAAAAATGCAAAATAGGACAAAGTTTAAGGGCCGAATAATCAAACGAAGTCTAAGTTAGGCCGCTGTTTAAGATAATTTAATGTGGCCTAGAGTTACTTATAAGCAGGTCAGTCGAAGTAGCTGTAATTGTTTTTTTTTATTCTGTGTTATACACCTTCTAAACATGGTTTACTGTAAATGGCGTTACATATCAACAAATTCAAAACAAAAATGAAAACAGACCCTGAGTCTGCGCAGTACCGACTGTAAATCAAACCTTGTTTAAATATTCAGCCCAAACAGTTTGTCTGGGCTCCCTGCGCTGAATTTAACGGTAGAACAAAGAGCATATTATATACCTACCGAGTTCGCCAAATTGAATTCGTATATGATATATATATCAAGTTGTTCAGCACTGTCAGATTTCACTTCAACGAACTGGCTCAAGGTTCTTCAAATGACTCATTCAGTGATAACTTTAGTCAGGAGGAATTAAGATAACATGGAGATTCAGGTAAGCAATGCGATGGGTCATATTTTATACCTCTGACACACATAAATAATGTTTTTCGTAAGATCATAGTAACTGACAGCCTGCGAACGCAGGCGATTCCCGGATGTTCAGTTTCAAGCTGAAGCTAGTCGGTTACGTAGCCTGCGAATGCAGACATTGCAGACATTGTACTTATATATAGATAAAGACAATTCCTTGTATATTGTGTGTATTTCTATTTAACAAGAGATTTCGATATCAATTTAGTAAAAATCTAATAGTATACTAATGCAAATATACCAAGTTAGAATCATCACACTGAACTAGCCTGCGTCGCAGCGTCGTAGACGAACTCAACGGTTGAGTTCGTCTACGACGCAGGCTACACTGAACCAGCCGAACACGAGTTACAATCTAGAGAGATTTCTCCATTTGTGAGTACATCTACAGTGGCTAGCAAGATTTATCTGTGAGTTTCGTGACATTTTACAATAATCGTCACCAAAATATTATTCAATCAGTTCAAATTATTAGATTATTATTACCCACGCCGCTGAGCAGAAAGTCAATTAATATTTTACGTGTCATTGATTCCACCGCCGGATTCCTCCGCTTTCGTTTATTTCTTGATTATTATTATTATTATTATTATTATTATTATTTTAATACATATATCTTATTAACCGAGCGCGAGGGCCGTACTGGGAGAATATCGGCTGTAAGATCCGCACAGAAAAGACCGAGCGAACGAACGCTTTGATACGTGCAGAGCGAACGATGTTCCCTAACGCAAAAGTGACAAATGTTTTTAGAACATAATAGAACAAAGAAACTGCACGACACAGTAGTTCCGTAGTAGTGTGGTATAGGGGAAAGAAAATCGGCGAACGGAGCCCCCGCAACACAGCACGTCACACTTCAAGATACTACAAGACACGCCACATGCCACCCCTTGTTTTAATTGGTAAGGGTATAATGAGACATGTTATATTATTTAGCAAGCAATTGTTATCTTCGATCTCCTAACTGATGAATTCTTAATATGGATTTAAGATTGCCGAGCCGGGTACTCAACCGCCGCCCAACAAGAAAAGAAGAGCTCTTGGCTTGTCCTATCTTATAAATGAGAATCCCCCATGGTACATCTGCCTGTTGTTAGGTTTCCAGGTAAGGCGGAGCATTATGTAATGCCAATATATTCAATATACCAATATATCACGGGGATTTTGCTGATTTTTGGTCAAAACGGCGCTAAAATTATGACTCGGCACCGCTTCGCTCATACACGAAACGCCTAGAACATCAAGAGGAAGATATTAAGTGAATTGCTTAAGGTAGAGCTAACCGTAATTAGTTCAGTTTAGCGATTTTCCCAAAAACAATGGCAGAATTTGAAAAGGTCTGCCCGACTTTTTCAATTGAGATCAAAAGCTCCTGCGTGGGTAACTCATGACAGCACTCCTTTTATAGCTTCAGTACGCTAGTATAGTAATTTTTAACAAAACTGGACCATTATTTTAGGTTTCCATTGACGTAAATATGTCTTTTGGCTTGTGACTTTTTGATGTGATGTTCATAATAGTGCCCCTTTAAGTGTGGGGAATCAATAGGAAACAGAAATGCATTTACCTAAACGTCAAAGAAATGGCCAAACGAAGGAAATGGCACCGGTCCATGCTTCTGATTTTTTTCAGATAGTTGATTACGTTTTGTGATTACAAGGTGTCATACACAATGGGAGGCTCACGACGCTAACTTTTATTTTCCTACAAATATATTTTTCTATTTTATGAAAACTTTGTAAAATTCCAAAAGGGCCAACGGACAATAAGAAAGCACCGGCAAATTTTATAATAAGAATACAACAAAGAAATGAAAAGAAAGGCTGACTGTACGGTTGGGATAAATGTTATACTATAATTTCCAATATTTCCGTCAGGCATGTAACTAACTACATGGTTAAACTAACTAAAAGCTTAAATTCAAAAGGCACCAAGAGAAAGAATATAAGATTATAAGCAACTGACACGTGAGCCTTTCTTTGTTGTATTTCTATTTTAGCATTTCCTTACCATGCTGGGAGCAATATTAGCCATTCCGTTCTTTATCAGTGGTCCAATGTGTTTTGCGAATAACACGCTTGCCATCAGCGAAGTACTGAGTACCATATTCTTTGTATCTGGAATTGTAACTTTTCTACAGTCAAGTTTTGGAGTCAGGTGGGCAATAATTAAACAAAGAAATATTTGTTGACTGGCTCGATTCATTCGCCGGTGTAGCCAGCGGTTTTGTTGGCGCGCGGTGGAAAAATACGAAGTGTCCATCTCAGTCACTCCGCCCAACTCGCCACTCGTGTATTGTGCCATCGCGCGACAAAACCGTATCGTCAGGCTATCTGTCAAGTAGATGTAATGAATGGTGTCTAACATGGATGTTGACTCGAAGCTTACAGACCTTAAAAGTGATTCTAAAAGAGAAGTTGTCATAAAACATGTTTTTAATAGTATCTCAGTTTGACTTGTGTCAGCTAAGCATATTATTGAGAAATTATAATAGTATTAGTATTAATGTTAAACGTCTTTATTAAAACCTAGTTCAATTGTCATCCCAGACGCATGCGCAGCTGTACAAAAATTAAAATTACGTCAAATCTGAAATTAAGTGAATTCTACTATTTGCAAAGAAATTAAATATAAATTAAACATAGTTTACACTTGTAGGCTCCCAATCGTTCAAGGAGGAACGGCTTCCTTCCTTATTGCAACATTTGCCGTATTATCTCTGCCACAGTGGGCATGTCCCAAACCTGAAGGTCAGTAAAGTTTCCTTACTATAGTTTTGAGAGTGATGGATTATTCGGTTAACTGATGGGAAAACATACTCCGAATCCGTCCGTCCTTCCATCCACATATGTAGAAAAACATACAAAGAACGTAACGCTGAAATATGATACGATTGTAATTAGATATATGTCGAAGTAGTTCCCAGTTTTTTTTAGAAAGATGTAAATTGAGTTTGCCACGAGCATATGACAAAGAAAAAAATCTGAGTCGCTGACATTCTTTTTTTTTATCAAAGAAACTTTTAACTCAACTGAAAGCTCATTTATCTACAGCGATGAGATTTGGCAACCTCGCATGAGAGAGGTAAGGTTTACTGAACAAATAAAAAGCAGAGGTGTGTTCAAGTTTTCATTTCTAATTTGCCACTGCTTTATAAAACCAAGTGACTTTTCATTGCTATAAAATTTATACCTTGTTCATTTACTCCTGCGTTAGATCCAAGGAGCCATAATGGTTTCATCATTGTTTCAAATTGTAATCGGATTCACTGGCCTCATTGGGTTTCTTCTTCGCTTCATTGGACCGCTGACCATAGCACCCACACTCACTCTGATAGGCCTGGCACTTTTCAGAGTAGCTGCGGATCACGCGGGTAAATACGACTAATTATCACCTGTTGTTGAATTGTTAGAAACTGATTAATATTTTCTGAATTTCTTCCGGCATAATTTTCTTTAAGTTCATGTTTTTTTAAATCTATATTTGCATAGGTAATCACTGGGGCATTTCGATGACGTAAGTATTTAAGCTAAGAAGGTGTACTACGTCATACGTTTTTCTGCTTATTTTTGTTGTGATATTGCACGGAAAATCTCATCTATGATCAGTTTTGCTGTTCTAATGGCACATTACCTGTTAAAAGCAGAATTGGACGCATTTTCAGTTTCCAATATCATGACACATACCTTCTTGAGGGATTTACAAAAATGTGAAAAACAGACAATCGAGGAATTAACCGAATCAAACCATTTGTGTGCAGAAATACTTAACACAATACAGCAATTTATTTTAGTCAAACATATATTTGGGTTATGTGCTTTTTATGTATAAGACCTTTATTCAAATTAACAGTTTTTTTGTGTGTGTTTTTACATTTTCTTGATTTTTTCATGTGTTTCAGGACTATTGCATTAATAGCTTTGTTTTTCGCAATACCTTACCAATGTCAAGATTCCAGTACCTGGATATAGCAAATCACGAGGCGGTTGCTATATTAGTCACTACCCTTTCTTCAGATTGTTTCCAGTGAGTAATATAAACTGTTCGAGTAAACAAGGATCCTGTACACAATAGACATCTCATTGTTGATCAAAATACCGTGTTGAAATAAAGTTTTATATCTATCTTCTATCTACCCATCCATCAATCAAACAATTTATAGTGTTCCATACACTTATCTTGTCTAACATGGATTTAAGCTAGTTTCGCAGGTACGTCATTGATACTGATAAGATCGCAGGATTGATACGGCTCCCCCAATTTAGTAGTACTGAAATTACTTTTGTTTAACGAGTCTTGCGACTGGCAAAACCTGTGGCCCTCGGATCCTAGATTGAATTGCATTTTAGAAGTATTATTTTTTGAGGAGGGAGGAAAACCAGAGAACCTGGAGAAAAATCCTCGGAGCAAGGATGAAAACCAACAACAAATTCAACCCATATATTACGCTGGGCCTGGGATTCTACCCAGGGCCACATTGGTGGGATCCGAACGCTCTCAACCACTGCGCCATCCAAGCTCCCATTCATTTTACTGTGTTTATAAGTCACACAAAAGACCACAAACCCAATCAGAGAGCATTATTTGCCCCTTCTTTGTGTCCTGATGTAACCTTATCCTGATGTGTTAGGAATCGCAAAGAAATTAGTGCCAGAAGCTTATCTCTGTTAGCGACCTGTATTTCCATTATTCTGCCATCGATAATCTCTTTGTGGTTTTCTTACTCACATGTGACAACGTTTTTCTATTATCTTTTACTCAGATCATCTTGGCGATAGCAGTATCTTGGATTATATGTGCCATCGTCACTGCAGCAGGAGGTTTTCCTTCTGATCCCAGCATTCCTCAGTACAAGGCTAGAACTGACGCCAGGACCGCTGTGTTGAAAGAAGCCAAATGGTTCAGATTTCCGTATCCAGGTTAGCATGCAGCGGTAATGCCCTCCAATTAAGGAACTCTACAAATGCCACTCCTCTAAGGTGCCATTGTAAATCTTATTAACTGTTTCCATCTTAGACCAGCACTTGCTACACCGAAGATAAAAAATTATTCCGCAAAGCACTGCCACTGTCAAGTAATTATGTACAAGTGGAAAATTCTCAATTTGAGGAACAAAAGGCAATGAAACAACGGACGCAAAGCAATTCGACGTGAGCTGTTGTTATGTGAAACTGATCCCTGGCTGTGAACATCTACCCTACTACAAACCTGACAATCTGTGAGATGTGAGAGGTCAGTGCCAACAATTCCGCTCTTACATTATATATGTGTTGTAACTCATATTGGTCACTTTCCAGGTCAGTGGGGAACGCCTACTGTCAGTGCCGCAGGGGTGTTTGGAATGCTTGCTGGGGTGCTAGCCACCATTATCGAGTCCGTGGGAAATTACTACGCCTGCGCGAGATTATCAGGAGCACCTCCACCGCCCAAACACGCGATCAAACCGTGGGATTGGAATACAAGGAATTGGATGTCTTTTGGCAGGAGCTTTTGGTAGCGGAAATGGCACAACCTCGTACTGTGAAAACATCGGAGTCATCGGAATCACCAAGGTAAACAAGTTTTAACACATTTGAACCTAATTATTTGACGAATCTCCTTTAGCTCAGTGGTAGAGCGTCTGCCCTGTGTGCAGAAGGTATAAAGGTAAGGAATAAGGGTGAAGTATTGGGTTCGAGTCATTTTTTGACAACTCGGAATCTGAGTATATATAGCTTGTGTCACTGACTGGTCTTTCTTCATCTACCGTCATTTCTTTCCACCCTTTTTTTTCTAACACGTCGAGACCACTATGGGTTCACAAGAAGCAATATTAAAGTAAATAATGAGAAGCGACGATAAAGTTGCTTAGTCTCGACCAAACTCGCTTGACATCTCGCCGAAGCGTACCAAATTTGCACGATTAGGTATATGGCTCAGAACTGACCAGATGTTAAAAAGCATCATATTCCCCTTTGTTTTTACTAAATGACGTACACTTTCATTGATCCTTGTCTCAGGTTGCAAGTCGTCGTGTCGTCCAGTATTGTGCAGTAGTTGTAATGACCATTGGTGTTTTTGGTAAAATTGGAGCATTGTTCGTCAGCATTCCAGACCCCATTATTGGTGGAGTTTTCATGGTGATGTCCGGAATCATCGCCGCCATTGGAATCTCTAATCTGCAGTTTGCGGACATGAATTCCTCCAGGAACTTGTTCGTTGTTTTCCATTGTGTTTGGATTAGCTCTGCCACACTACATGGAAAAACATCCAAACGCAATTGAAAACAGGTAAGGTGTTACATTTAAAATGGAACACCTTAGTATAAATGCACCACTAGCTTTCGCCTTCTTTTCTTGCAGAACGTCATCACTTCCTATAGTGATCTTTTTTGTTGAGATGTTTCTGACATGTCTGGCCACTTCGTACCATAAGCTGTTTCAGCTTGTGCCATATAATCCAAGCCTATTTTAAAACGCTCTGAACTAACGGTAATCATTCGTGCAGTGGGGCCGCACTGCTTACGCTCTAGGCTATTACACTTCGTCCGTGGTTAAATTTGATGTGACAGATGTTGGGGGCGAGGCTAGGGGAATAGCACGACCGTTGATTATATAGCGTATTTTCTATCTTGTATTATAACATACTTTCAGCGAGGCGCGCGTTCTGATTGGTTAATTGCGCGACTCCATTTGCCCATGGGTGCATGCACTCTGACGTCACTGGTTTGTTTCAGTTCTCAACGTAACGACAAAACTGCATTCAAACTGAAAGTTTTTAATGATGAAATAACATCAAGTCATGCAAGATGAATTATAAATCGCCTGAACAAAGCAAAGCGGATAAAATATTTTGTCGATATTTGTTAGTATCTATTTATTTTTTTGTGTCCCCAAATTAGTATGGGATTTTCCCAGGCTATAATACTTGACAGGTAAATAAAGTTTTCTATCTATCTTCTATCTAAGTCACGAAATGCTGGAATGTCATCGGGCCGGAAAGTCAAGTGGAGCCGGTGAAAATAAGTTTATTATTCGGAGCAGTTGTTGTTGATTTCTGGAAGAAACTTTCGTGGAATAAAGGTTAGGTCAGAATTGTACTAAAGCTGAGCCGTCCGACGGTAATTAATTCTCGGACTGGATTTTACTGAATGAAAACTTTGCCATGTAGATGTTTGTTGTTCGTACACTATAAAGCGAAAATCACATTATTTAATGAACTGAAAGTTTTGAATTATGAAATTACAACAAATCATGCAAGATGAATTGCAAATCGGCTGAACAGGCTTGAATTCAACTAAGCGGATAACATGTTTTGTTGATATTTGATGGGAGAAGTCCCACGGATAGTGCTTGAATGTCATCGGGAAAGTGGAGCCGGTGAAAGTAAGCTTATATACTCGGAGCAGTGGGTGTTGTTGATTCTGTGGATTATTCTGGAAGAAATTTTCAACTGGAAGAAATTTATTTCAGTTGAAGTTTTTGTACTAAAGCTGAGCCGTCTCGGTATATAAAATTATCGGACTAATTTTTACTGAATGGAAACTTTACCGTGTACATTTTGTTGTTTGATATCAAATTATTTGATGCTTTTTCTGTATTTCAGTGAATATATAAAACAATTAAATGACGTTGGCCTGTTCCGGATAAACATCGATCAAGTCATTTGCAAAAAACTTTATTTTTTCTTTATTCACGGCAGTCGCACGCACTGCGTTTGCCACAAATTCATCTATAAAACTGTTTGCAGACTGTTATGTTATAAAAGAAATGGTAAACGCTACGAGTTATGGATGCACTTGGCAGTTTGCTAAGCACTCAAGAAGCTAGTTGCTCTCGGTTATCGCCTCGAGCAACTCGTACGCTTTTTTCGTGCTTTGCAACCTAGCTCCCGCGTGCATCCATAACTCGATAATTGTACTATTCAGTTTTATGCTACGGAAATCTGGATAAACTCCGGCAGTGTGTGGGCCAGTTTGGCCCCGAGTGCGGCTTTACTTTTACCTTAAAACGGAATACTGAATATAATGTATCCATGGTGCTTATAAGGCGGTTGACAGTGTCAATTATTTCAATAGTGTTTCAGAAATCGACCAGATACTGACTGTTCTATTCAGGACAAGCATGGCAATAGGGGGGTATAGTTGCTTTTATTCTGGACTATACGGGAGGCTCCGCCCGAAAGGGGTCCTTTTTTAGGCTCGAGGTATGTGAAAGGGTAGGGATTTCACGAGTTGAAGTATATGAAAGGGTAGGGATTTCACGAGTAAATGATATATTGTTTGGTTAACATCTCTACTGGTAATGCTTGATGATTTCTGGTGATATATATTGTTCATTAAGTTCATTACAAGGGTATAGAAAAGGGATGCAGTGCTTCTACTGTAGGTATGTGAAAGGGGTACCATTTTCATAATTTCTATGGAAGGTATATGAAAGGGGGTACCATTTTCTATGGAAGGTATATGAAAGGGGTACCTTTTCTGTGAAAAATGGTATATGAAAGGGTAAGGGTTGGATCTCTGGGCGAGCCTCCCCGTATAAAACTTTTTGGAGTACCCCCCCGGGGGCAATAGGATGTATAGTTGCATTTATTCTGGACAACACCATCCCTGGTACCATTGAGGAACGCGGGCTCAAGGCTTGGAGGCAGCATCTGTCATTTTGAAAGTGACGAGCAGTTTCAAACAGCTTCTATTAAAGTCTATGATCTGCCGTTTGGTCTCAATCGCATCAGTAACTACAAAGTGGCCAAGTATTTACCTTTTCTACCTTATAACGACCAGGAACATCAAGCAGCACCTGATGTCGAAATGAACGGCGCCTATAATGAGGGATTTGTCTTAGCACCCGGTGACAGTACTAAGCTGTAACCCGTCTACTAGATCCATGATGCTAGATAATGTTTCTTGTTAACTGACTCTTACTAAGGCTGACCAAAGTATTCAAATGGGTCAGCCCGAGGATTAACCTCAGTTAGCCAAATATTATTGTGTCAACTGGTGTATGCATTTAATTTGTGTAACTAGGAATTATGCAAACAAATTCGTTTATGATCACACGGTTTAATTCAGGCAATATCTACATACTTTGAAATATTCACATGGGTAAAATATTTTTGATTGCCATTCCGTGTCCATGTACGGAGGCGGGGATCGTGATAATTGGTATAAATAAGAACCCCGCGGGTCATCGGAGTAATTTTTCCCCCGTGCAAAACCAATCCCTCTGTCTTAACCAATCAGAGTTCAGTAATTGTGCCTTCTATGTTATTAAATATAAACTTGTTTTTAGAAAATCAATAAAAACTGTTAAAAATAATAATAATAAAATAAAATAAACGCGTTAAGTGTCTGCAGACGAAGCGCGTAGGAGAAAAATAAAAAAAGTTTACAAGGAAAAGTTGTCGCGTTGCTTCTCGTTAGCTTAGCTCTTATGAGGATACTCGTGGACTATATTGGTGACACTGAAAAATTAAGAATTGGAGAATTGGACATTTCTCATGTGCATTTGAGTGGCAATACTTTGCTGAAGTGTGGGAATTTTCCCAAAATTGTGAAACTCCTCGTTTTTCCAAACACCTTAGATGGGTGGCTGGACCCAATATTTTTGCATGAGTCTCTAATTCGCAACCAAACCTTGGAACAAGGTCAAGTAATGGCGGCCGTAAATTCTCGGAAATAGAAGTCCAATAAACTGTACTTCTAATTCATATTGTACACGAACCGATGTAAAAAAATGAATGTCAACAATTTGATCGTAGGGCACACTTTAACTGTAAAGAGCTTCTTCGCATATTTCTTCGGGCGTTTTACAGCAATTTTTAGTTGTTTTTGTTTTTATAGTACAGTGGTAGGTATGACTTAATTGCATTCAAATAATATATTTATTTGAGTCTCTTATTTTTTTTAAAGATTTTCAAAGACAACGATTTGAAAATATTGTATGAAGAATTGAATTCGAATTTAGGCCGGCACAAATTAATTTAGACCTGCTGAATTGATTCAGACGCCGAGCTTAAATTCAGCCGAACTTAATTCAATATGGGAAAATTGCTGTTATATTAAAAAAATACATTACAATAATTTATGCATTTAAATCCGCTCATGTGAAGTTCGGCGTCTGAATTAAAGCCGGTCCACAGCCGTTATTCCCGGCTGAGCCAGGTGGGAAGAACGGCTGAGCCGATCCGTATTCGATCAGCCGTTCGAATTGATTCAGACGCCGTACTTCACATGAACTTAATTCGTCTAATTCGATTCGGCTCATGTGAAGTACGGTGTCTGAACTGGGCCTTATAGATCACAGAATTACGTCAAAATGTGGTAAGAACAAAAACGTGATCAACGAGCCCGGCGAGTTGGTCACTGATTTTCTTACCACATTTTGACGTCATTCTATGATCTATAACTGAACAGACCCACGGCATGCAAATGGAATATATTTGTTTGATATAATTTCGGATCCGGAGATATTACACTTTCTTTTTTCTGAAGCATATCAGCGGTCCGGAATCCTAAATCCTTGAATCTGATTGGCTAATTGCGCGCTGTCACCAGGTCCAGCTTTTTCCTATACTAAATTCTTCGCTGTCACCAAACAAAATAACCTTCCGTGGGAACGCTGCAATTTACTCGGGTAGAAAATTTTTCTTAGCTTTCTAAAGCTGCCAGGCTGCTTTCAAATACTGTAAGACCCCCCAAAAACACATTAATCAAGGCCAATATTGCATGGTTCCGGGAGCGGGAGCAATTGCTCGCGAACCAGGAGGAATCGTAGCGTATACGTACCCATGTGCTATCCAAGTGAAAAACATTTCAATTTCAGCAACGAAGGTCGATGCGAAGAAGCTTTTACTAAATTCCTCGCATTGTATTACTCTCTTGTCAGTCAAGTGAATGGAGAACTACGCAGTGGAATTAAAGAGCTTGCATTTCTTCAAAAAGGCGACAGTTAATTGCATTTTAACCGACATAATTTGAGTTTTTTGTTGGAAATCAGCTTCACGCTCTCAATTTTAATACCGACTTGCGGTTTTTAATTGCAATTATCCGTGTTTAGACTCAATTCAATTCCTTGGTTCTAATCATTGCTTTTCGTTTCTCTTTTTTCTTAAACAAAGCTTCCGTTCAGTTTCATTCAAGAAATAACATAACTTAGTGATCACCGCTAGTCCAGACAATAATTATCGGCACGTAAGTTTATATTGTGCCGTGCGTTGAAACTGAATGCAAGCTTACGGTTTGTCAAGGTTTCGCATAAAATGAAAATTATAAATTGCCACGGAATGCAAAAATTAGATTAACATGGGAATGAAATTGTAGAAAACCGGAAACAGTTTTTCTCGAAAAATGCTTTTCATGATACTACCGTACGCAAGAGTATGGAAGATTGTCCTAAAATGTGCCGGTTGCGACTTTGAAAAGTTTAATTTTGTGCTAAATTTGAAATAGCTTCTCATTTTAGCTGCTTTTAGTGGTGAATTTCCGTTCGAGTTTCCAAACACCTTCCTCGACACATAATTTGGTATGGGGCTGCAAAATTTTCCTTTTCCACTTTGTGTAGTAAACTGTGCCGGTTTGGGTTGAATACAAGGAAAAACTGCTATGACGGGCAGGAATTGAGCTCGTGCTGAGAAATTGGGAAATGACGAGGCAATGAGATATTTGGCCTCTCAGGTGATAACACAGGCATTGAATAGATTTTGACTATTTAGGTCTGAAATAGGGTATGTTTTGTGCACTCTGGCCAGGAAATTTGGTTTGGCCTTTAGACGAAACTAATTTGGCCATTAACATGGGGGAATTTGAAGCCCTTCTCAAATGTTTGCGCAAATGGAACCCATTCCTGGGTAGCTGAGGTCGTGCGCCACAACAGCTGCAAGTGTCTTAGAATCATTGTAATGGTCATGTTCAAACAAACAAACGTATAAGGGAGAAATCCTTGGGCAGCTTGTCTCGGATCACGGATCCTGTCTCCATTGCCATCCCGGATGTCAGTGGCGGGAGTTTCTCCCGCTTTGTGAGACCAGTATCCGTTGTTATCCAAACGGTACCAGTGATAATCGAGATCATATGGTAGACTTGATTTACCTGTGGCAGGAAAAAAAGTTAGAGTATTTTGCTTGATTATCGTCCTTGTATTTTTGAGCAATAATTCCGGGGGGGGGGGGGGGGGGGGGGAGGTACTCAAAAAAGTTTTATACGGGGAGGCTCCGCCCAGAGGTCCGACCCCTTACCCTTTCATATACCATTTTTCACAGAAAAGGTACCCCTTTCATATACCTTCCATAGCAATTATGAAAATGGTACCCCTTTCACATACATACAGTAGAAGCACTGCATCCCTTTTCTATATCCTTGTAATGAACTTAATGAACAATGTATATCACCAGAAATCATCAAGCATTACGGCAGAGATGTTAACCAAACAGTAATGTAATTTACTCGTGAAATCCCTACCCTTTCATATACTCCAACTCGTGAAATCCCTACCCTTTCACATACCTCGAGCCTAAAAAAGGACCCCTTTCGGGCGGAGCCTCCCCGTATAGTCCATTATAGGGAGTACCCCCCCCCCCCCGGGCAATAATTGTTGCAATTTTGCTACGTTGAAGCTGTTGCCGTCCATTAGTTTTAATGTGTCGCTATTTATCTATTTGAAACGTGTGCTAAAAAGTTAAGAACCACTGACATGGATGGGCGAAGATATCGAATTTATCTTCGAGTGTTTTAATGTATTATGAGAGACAGCACAGAACGATAAAGATATGGAGTTGATCCCCGGGGGTGGGGGGGGGGGGGTACTTGACCCATGTTTGGGTATAGGGGTGCCGCTGAGGGTTTGAAAACCTGACCCTGTTTAGGGCAAAAATAAACCCTAGCTTCGAATACGATTCCATTATATGAAAACAAAACTTTAATTCATTCAAACTTTATTGGGCAAACATGCAATTAAATTTGACGTCATCAGTATATCATTTTCTCCAGGGGGACTTAACCTTGTGAAAGGGGCAGGGATTCTCGTGGTATCTTTTAGGGATGTAATTTACGGATTTTGGTACCAGTGATAATCGCGATCATATGGTAGACTTGATTTACCTGTGGCAGGAAAAAAAGTTAGAGTATTTTGCTTGATTATCGTCCTTGTATTTTTGAGCAATAATTGTTGCAATTTTGCTACGTTGAAGCTGTTGTCGTCCATTAGTTTTAATGTGTCGCCACGGTGTTCAGGACGGAACGCCAATATTTTTAGCCATTAAGGTATCGTCTAGGGTTGCGCGCGAAGAAATAAAAAACGCCTTTATACTGTGATGGTGGTCTCGGGGTGATCTACACCCATCGGGCATGAAATCTTCAAAATTTCTTACAACCATCTTGATCGTCATTAAAGTTACTATAGCTCTTATTTGTGTCTGTTTTAGAATGGTATCTTTTAGGGATCAAATAAAGCTTGAGTCACGCCCAGATTGGTCTCCCTTAGGGGTTTTAATTCAACTTCTCCGTCGATCATTTGTCATGGACATTATCTGTTCCTCGAAGCTCACAGTTTTCATCGAGCGTCGCTCTCGGAAAACTGTTCGCTACTCGGAACAGATGTCCGCGGACAAATATCCGTCCATATTTTTCGCGCCAAATGGCAGTTATTGTTTATAATGATATACCCCTTCCGAGTCCATATTTGTCCTGCGATTTAGCGGTCGCAAGGAGACACTGAAAACAAAGAGTGTCTCGAGTTTTCCAATTATTTTAATTGTAAATGGAGAATCCAGTGACGGTGAAAATCAACCTCGTACCCAGGGTCATCTCCGCTTTCAAGATGGCGGATAGGCGCGGAGAAGAGATTATCAATATAGTTTCCAGAGTCTTTCCACCTACTGGGCAGCGGAATATGACTTGTCTAATTTTAAACTGTGATAAACGTGTCTCTTTGTCTTTTGCCTATATGTTATTTCAATTTTAGTCAATCCAAAAAACATCATGGAATATGTCTCCTTCTAGATAATCCAAAATAATCATCAAAATAACGTACTGGATATTAGACGTGCCAAATTTTCGGTTTTATTTAAAACTTTCCCCAGGGCGCAACTGAGGAAAAAAAAACAAAGTAAACGTTTACATACCGTAAAAGCTCGCGTGAGATGCTAATTTATAACGGAAAACTGCACGCGTTATACGCGAGACCTAAAGTACCAAGTAATATAACGGTAATACACACACGCGCTCTACATATTAAAGACCCGCATCGATCCGTGTGACCTTAACGGTCCTTAACAGTCCTTAAAGTGCCCATAACCTTTTTTTTTATTTTCTCATCTGAATCTAAACATTACCCAAGGAATTTCTGCGAAAAAATTTTGCGATTTGCAGAAAACGCGAATTTTTTATGAATGTTTCAAATCTTCAAAATCCTATTTTTGTTTGGTATACCCGTCCCGCTGTAAGAAGGCCGACGGGCTCACATTTTCCTGAATGTACGTCACAATTCCTTTGTTTTGAAGCCACGTGTTCCTTAATCTACGTCACAGTTCCTTTGTCTGATGTCACGTGTTCCTTAATCTACGTCACAGATCCTTTGTGAACCGAGAAGGACCCAGGGGACTGGTGATCCAAAATGGCGGCAAATTTGAAAGTTTTATAACATTCATAAACAATTCGCGTTTTCTGAAAATGGGATGTTTTTTTCGCAGAATTTCCTTGGGTGATGTTTAGATTCAGATGAGAAAATAAAAAAAAGGGTTATAGGCACTTTAACAGATACAAGCGAGATTTTTTACATAATTCCTAGTTACTAAAATGTTCACACTATTAATAAATGGCTAACTGAGTTTAATCCTCGGGCTGACCCATTTTAGTACTTCGGTCAGCAATATAGCTTGAGTCAGTTAACTGGAAACAACATCTCCCATCCACCTAGACTGGTTATAGCTTAGAACTGAAACCGTTCATTCCAACATCAGGTGCTGCTTGATGCGTTCCTGGTCGTTATAAGGTAGAAAAGGTAAATACTGGCCACTTTGTAGTTACTGATGCGATTGAGACCAAACGGCAGATCATAGACTTTAATTGAAGCTGTTTGAAATTGCTCATCACTTTCATCTGACAGATGCTGCCTCCAAGCCTTGAGCCCGCGTTCTTCAATGGTACCAGGGATGGTGTTGTCCAGAATAAATGCAACTATACATCCAACTGCCATGCTTGTTTTAAATAGAACAGTCAGTATCTGGTCGATTTCTGAAACACCTATTGGAAGAATTGATAAAAGCAATATTCAGCATTCTGTTGCGTTGGCAATTGATTTAAAATAAAGTGAAGGTAAAGCCCAACACACTGGTCAAAGTGGCCCACGCTGCCAGTGCTTATCGTTTCCGTCAGTAAGAATCCGACTTGGAGTATTGCTACTACCCCTGAATGAGATGCTAGTCCATCGCAGGTAAACCCCACAGCATTTTGTTAGGTATTCTTTCAGTTCGCCGGATCCAGGTTTAGGGTTAGGGTGGAGAGAGGCACTGTGAGAGTTAAGTGCCTTGCTTAAAAACACAACACAGTATCGCGATCCACCTATAGTTTTGCTTTATACAAGTGAGACGACATTATTTGCGGTAATGTCGTCTCAAATGCGAGCCTGTGATTGGTTCTGAAGATACAGATTGGCACCGGGGCACTGAGTTGGGTTCCTCGCGTACGCATCAACATTTAAACGTTTTATTCGATGAACTCGTCGGCAATCGTTTATATCTTGTCATTTGCTCATTTATGGAGTGCTTTATTCGCCGGTACAACTTGCTCAATCTAAAAGTTAGCGTATGGTATTAAAAGTCATTTATTTCTTGTAAGAGTTTGTTTACCGTTTTCACTGTTTGGTACTTAAGAAAACTTCATGGGACATTAAATTCTGAATTGCTTTTGTTTCCCTGAGCAATTTACCAGTCCGACTTTTTCGAAACGATAAAATGCTTTCGCGTTTAAGTATTCGCGTACATTACGTCGCGTATTGTGGGAATTTATATTTCAATCAACAACAACTGATCTTAATTTCAATTTCCTTTTAATTTGTCCAAAATGTATGAATCGCGATATAAAACTAAATTCGATTTTTAGACTACATTACGCGGGCTAATTACGGAATATATTCCGTATATTTTCTCCCAACTATCTAGCCGTTAATATAAAGTCTTATTATATCTCTTATATAGTACGCGCGCTGTGATTGGTCAATTTTACGGGCCGTATTCTACGGTACGGCCCGCGAAATTTGATAGTGCTACTGATCATGACGCCATCTTTGCAAGTTACTTTCGATTAATTTCAAATTCTGCATAATAATGTCTCAAGAAGACGATTTTGAAACCTGCAATCCGGATGAAAGAGCTTTAGAGCGAAGCAAAGAGGATCTTCCAAACTTCAAACGCGATTTATCAGTCAGGAACTTTTAGAAGCCGAAAACGTCCAAGATGTGCGAGCCGGCCGGACTCGATTCAGGAACTTGACAGTTTTTAATATCTCTGCCGAAAAGTCCGCAAACTGACTGTGAAGAAGACGAATTCTGAATGGAAAAGGTTTGAAAAGTTCTGTTAAGAGCAGACGAATGGAACATATAACGTGGAAAACGTAAGTCTTACCTGTTGATGTTTTTGACAAGCTTCTCGGCAAATTTTTTCACCAAGTTATTATGCGACTTCTGCAGCGAACACTTCTCAGAACTACACAACAAAGCGCCACAAAATGGACGGCAGTATCTGAGAAGACTTTTGTCCCGTAGTTTCGTTACAATGTTAGTGTTCTCTCGTCCAGTATTTGTAAGAAACACTCGTATTTTCACTCAGTTTTACGAACACGCTGTAAGTTGATTGCGGTGCTTTCTTCACAATCGGTGAATCAAATTTGTTGTCCTTGTCTGTTTAACGAACTTCAAGAAGTAGTTTAAAAGTAAACTCGAACTGTATCTCGGTTTCATGCTTTTACAGAAAATAACTAGGTAGAAATTGTTTGAAGACGTTTGAAGTTTGGATTCAAATCGTGTTTACAACTCGTCGAACTCGAACAATCGACTCGTCCTTTGCCTGTGATGCGTGTCAGTCAAATGAAACCCCTTTCCTCGCGGTTGACTTGAAATGTTTTCCTTTTTCCAAAGGAAGAGATATAATAAATATCTTACTAACCTCGTCTTCTCGTTCCGTACTGTAAGTTACGGATCCTCGTTTTTTCCCCTTCGATTTATGGCCCGCGCGCTTCGCGCTTGGGCCATAAATCGAAGGGGAAAAAACTCGGTCCGTAACTTACCGTACGGACCTCGAACTCGGTTAGTAAGAGGTATGTAATGTCGTCTCAAAATCGAATTTAGTTTATAATAACTTAGGCACAGAAATACAACTGGATTATACGAGATGACCTGAAATAGCTTACTACACGAAGTGGCCAAACATGTCATAAAAGACTACTATAGGAAGTGAATAACGTTCTGCACGGAAATAAGGCGAAAGCTAAAATGCCGTCAAATTTGACCCAGTGGTGCATTCATGGTGATTCATTTTATATGTAACACCATACCTGTTTCAATAACGTTAGGGTGCTTGTCCATGTAGTGTGGCAGAGCTAATCCAAACACGATGGAAAATCCAACAATGAACAAGTTTCTGGAGGAATTCATGTCCGCAAACTGCAGATTAGATATTCCAACTGCGGCGATCATTCCAAACATGACCATGTAAACTCCACCAACAATAGGATCTGGGATGCACACGAACAACGCGCCAATTTTACCAAGAACACTGATAAGCAACATAAACAGAGCTCCATACTGGATCACACGAAGACTTCCAACCTAACAATTAGACATATGCATGTTGTTAAATTGTTATTCTCGCAACAGTCTTTCGAAATCTTCCATCATTTAGAGTTGATAAGGTTTGATATCATCATAGGAAAGACAAAGTGGAAGACAATACATATCAATGGGGTTTGGTAGAGATTAAACAGCCTTATCGTCGCTTATTGTGGTCTTTTTAGTGGTCACGGCGTGTTAGAAGAAGAAACAAAAGGTCGTTGAAAGAAATGATGGTAATATCAGTCGGTAACGCAAGCTACTCAGATTCCGAGTTGCCCCAAAGGCAGTCGAACCCAAGACCTTCCGCTAACATGCCAGGCGCTCTACCACTGATCATGAGCTACAGGAGAATCGTGGGAGCTACGCCAAATAATTAGGTACAAATGTATTCGAAACGTGTTCACCTTAGTGATACCGATGGCTCCGATGTTTTGGCTGTACGAGGTTGTGCCATTTCCGCTACCAAAAGCTCCCGCCAAAAGACATCCAATTCCTTCCATTCCAATTCCACGGTTGAGGGCGTGTGTTGGTGGTGGATGTGCTCCTGACAATCTTGCGCAGGCGTAATAATCTCCCACAGACTCGATGATGGAGGCCAGCACCCCAGCAAGCATCCCAAACACCCCTGCGGCACTGACAGTAGGCGTTCCCCACTGACCTGGAAAGTGATCAGCATATGAATTAACACATGTAACCTCTCACATCTCACAGCCTTGAAGCAGAGTAGCTTTTTAAATCCAGGAATCATGTCGCAGAACTATGCTTCCGTTTTTCATTGCCTTGAATTTACGTTAACCAGGTTCCTACGTAAGTTTAGCTGTATAACTGAGAATTTTCTGCTACATAATTACTTGACAGTAGTCATTGTTTAATTTTATGGATCAATGTACATGTAGCAAGTCTTACATGGAAACAGTTTAACTAGACTAAAAACGACATCTAAGAGAAATAAAATTTGTATAGTTAAGACGGCATGGGTGCTAACCAGGATAAGGAAATCTGAACCATTTGGCTTCTTTCAACACAGCCGTCCTGGCGTCAGTTCTTGCCACGTACTGAGGAATGCTGGGATCAGAAGGAAAACCTCCTGCTGCAGTAATGATGCCACATATAATCCAAGATACCGCGATCGCCAAGATGATCTGTGGAAATGGCCACAGAAAATGAGTTGCTACAGGCAAGTGGGAAAACCTCAAAGAGATTATTTGTAGCAGAATATTGGAATTACAAACCGCTCACAGAGAGGAGCTCCTGGCAGCTTTGATCTCTTTGAGATTCCTAAAACATTATACTACTAAGTATAGAAACGGTTGGGAGAACATTTGATTCACTGGCATTTTAACGTCCAGAGTATAAATGTGCTAACGTGACCATTTTTAATATTATCACAAACGTGTAATTTAAGGATTTTGTTGCTTCCATGGCAAACATTCATTGATTCACTGACTGACCGACCGACCGACCGACCGACCGACCGACCGACCGACCGACCGACCGACCGACCGACCGACTAAGTCGAGCATAAATGCAAGATCCCAAAAAACGCAGACGTAGCACTGAATGCGTTGATCACTCGCAGCATTTGTCCTATCAACACGTTACTGGGTCTGCATATGTTGATTTTGATTATGCTCCTTGCGTCGCTAGTGAAAACCAGACTTTACTTTTGCACTTGCGGAACTCGGCGGTAACTTCTCCAATTCTCGGGAATTAGTGGGGTTTCCCACTGAAACGAGTCCCTTGTTTTACCGATTTTACTTGTGCCGCAATGAGGCGTCAAGGATCATATGAAGTCAATGATGTTTCCCAACTCAAGTCCAATTTTGTATGGGATCATTGTTTATAATGTATCGATCAGTCTACAATACTCACTGGAAACAATCTGAAGAAAGGGTAGTGTCCAATATAGCAGCCACCTCGTGTTTTGCTATATCCAGGTACTGGAATCGTGATATTGGTAAGGTATTGCGAAAACAGAGCTATTAATACGATAGTCCTGAAACACATGAAAAAATAAAGAAAATGTAAAAACCAAAAAATAACTGCTGATTTAAACAAATATATATTATCGTAATATTGTTCATCAGATCATCAGTGGACTGTTGTAAACTTGCTGATGATTGCTGAGCAGTCTAATCAACAATGAATACCTCCTTAGCATAAATACTTACGTCATTGAAATTCCCCAGTGATTGCCTATGAAAATATAGGAAAACAAATCAACTTAAAGAAAATTATCTGAAAATTCTGACAATATTAATCAGTATCTAATAACGTGGCACCAGGTGATAATAAGTGGTATTTACCCGCGTGATCCGCTGCTACTCTGAACAGTGACACGCCTATCAGAGTGAGTGTAGGTGCTATGGTCAGCGGTCCAATGAAGCGAAGAAGAAACCCAATGAGGCCAGTGAAACCGATTACAATTTGAAACAACGATGAAACCATTATGGCTCCTTGGATCTAACGCAGGAGTAAATGAACAATAATAAAAAAGTCACTTGGTTGTAAAAAGCAATGGCAAATTAACAACAACAAATGGCTTTATTTGCATGGCCATAAATTCATATATCATTGCAAAAGCATACAATTTTAACAAAAAAATAATAAGTATAAAGATAGGGGAAACTAAGTTACATCAGTCTGAATTGATAATAATTTGTCACGTAAATCAAAGCATGATGAGATAAACTTCATCACTTACAAATTAACAAAGTAATTAGGAAAGTTCACTAACTCTTTTTTAGTTTCTATATGGTAGATACATGTAATTGTTTGATATTCGGGAAGTAATACTGTACTTTGCTGTAAAACCTGTCCCTAAGAGTTAGGTATGTAGGACAGTGGAAAGGGAGGTGAATTTCATCTTCGATTTGATTGGATCCACATGTAGCACAGAATCTATTGTCTCTAGGGGATTGATCATATCTGCCAATTTCTATCATTAGTTTATATTTACCTATGCAAACTCAATTTGCATTGGTAATTGATACCCTGGGGATTATGCAAATGAGACTATAAATAAGTTACACGTGTTCCACCCCATCACTCTACTCGAGGCCGCGAAAGTGAAGAGGTTGGCGACCCACCCTCCCACCCAACGAGTAAGTCGGGATTGAACCTGTCCGTTTCTTCTTTCGCCTGGTCTTGGACTTGTCCCAGGCCAGAGCGATTCCCCATATCTTATTATCATATCATGAATAACAATACCCAGGGTAGAATATTACACTATTCAAAATTTTACTAAGACTTTCCTCTAATTCGCCCTCCTTGTAAAATCTAAATAATAAGTAGGTCTATATTCTGTTATAAAATGATACTTTCTTAGAGTGCTGAAGAGTATGTTGCCAATGTTAATATATGTTATTGGACTAGCGTGTGGTCCATATTGGGGAAATATTGGTCGAGTTTTTTTTTTTTGCAAGTTTATGGACCTAACCGAAGGCGAGGTCCATAAACTTACAAAAAAGAACGAGACCAATATTCCCCAATACGGACCGAACAAGCTAGTTCAATAAAGTTTTTTATTATAATAGCTTTTTTAAAACTTTGCTGATGAATTAATACAACCCTTCTCGGCTAACGCGTGCGCTCCTAAGTTAGCATATATTTGCATTTTTCAGGCCACTTTGCAAAACGTTTAACCGAAATTGTCCGTCGGACATATATATGTATATATTTATAAGGACAAATTTTTCTACTTAATATAACTAAAGGAATTCGGCGAGCGGTCCATCATAGTGATCCGTATTGCAAAATTCGGTCCACTCAGGGAACCAACCAGAATGCTCCTTTTCATCGTGGACCAGTTTGCCATATAATAAGATATATTTTTGTCTCATTGAATTTACATAGTGTTTGATCTTAGCGTCATTATCTAGGAAGTGTGGGCCAAAAATTAGAAATGAAAGCTTGAACACACCTCTGCTTTTTATTTGTTCAGTAAACCTTACCTCTCTCATGCGAGGTTGCCAAATCTCATCGTTGTTGATAAATGAGCTTTCAGTTGAGTTAAAGGTTTCTTTGAAAAGAAAAATAAGTATCATAAGTCAGTATCTAAATGAGAACTTCATATGTGTTTGCCGCACACTACGATAGCTTGTAACTACTTTGGCATAATTACAATCGTATTACATCATAAGTGATTTCAGTACTGCTCTTTGTGTGTTTTTCTACACAGATATATGGACGGATGGACGGGCGAAGTGTGTTCTAGAAGGCTTTCCAATCTTTTAAAATAATTCATCACTCTCAAAACTACAGTGAAGAAGCTTTACTCACCTTCATGTTTGGGACATGTCCACTGTGGCAGAGACAAGATGGCAAATGTTGGAGTAAGGAAAGAAAACGTTCCTCCTTGAACGATTGGGAGCCTACAAGTGTATTATGTTTTTTTTAGTATGGTACAGTATTTTTTCAGTAAATAGTATAATTTACTTCTGATCATTAATTTCAGAGATAACGTTATCTCCTATATCGTAAAGATATTTGTCAAAACTGAGTTTTCGAAATACTACTAGCTACAATTTGTTTTATGAAAAATATTTTAGAATCAGTTTTGAGGTCTGTAAGCTGCTATTCAAGACGTTAAACAGCATTGCACGCGTTGGTCATTTCAGCTCATCTTGAAAAAATGACCAATTTTTGTTTTGAAGTTCGCCATTCACAATCCATCTTAATCTTCTCCATCCTCAACCATCCTTGTTTCTTTTTGGTTTATTATTACCTCTTTGGTGTTTTTCTACCTTAGTAAACTATTATTTTGAGGCTTTCTTCAATTTAAGGTGAAGTTACCAGACTCTGTGTGGTTTCATCCCCGGGGGGTACTCAAAAAAGTTTTATACGGGGAGGCTCCGCCCAGAGGTCCAACCCCTTACCCTTTCATATACCATTTTTCACAGAAAAGGTACCCCTTTCATATACCTTCCATAGAAATTATGAAAATGGTACCCCCTTTCACATACCTACAGTAGAAGCACTGCATCCCTTTTCTATACCCTTGTAATGAACTTAATGAACAATATATATCACCAGAAATCATCAAGCATTACCAGTAGAGATGTTAACCAAACAATAATATAATTTACTCGTGAAATCTCTACCCTTTCATATACTTCAACTCTTGAAATCCCTACCCTTTCACATACCTCGAGCCTAAAAAAGGACCCCTTTCGGGCGGAGCCTCTCCGTATAGTCCATTACAGGGAGTACCTCCCCCCCCCGGGGTTTCATCGCGCGATGGCAAAAGAAGCTAGGAGCGAATGGAGCTGAGGGCGTCGACGCTCTCGTACGTTGCCACCGCGCACAAACCGCTACACAGGGCCTATTTCATCAAATATTTATTTGTTTAACTATTGCCCACCTGACTCCAAACGTTGACTGTAGTAACGTTACAAGTCCAGATACAAAGAATATGGTACTTAAGACTTCGCTGATGGCAAGCGTGTTATTTGCAAAACACATTGGACCACTGAGAATGAACGGAATGGCCAATGTTGATCCCAGCATGGTAAGGTAATGCTAAAATAATAATTAAAAAAAAAACATTTCATAGTGTGGACATTGAAAATAAAGGTTGATGCCATGGGGGATGGGGAAGAGAGAGAGCGAAAGCTCGCTCGCAGGCTACCATTTCTCGGTGTTTAGGATAAATGTCATTTCCGTTTCCTGTTGATACGCTACACTTAAGGTATTGGCTCCTGCTTACCTGGAAACCCAACAACAGGCAGGTGTACCATGGGGGACTCTCGTTTATAAGGTAGGTCAAGCCAAAAGCTCTTTTCTTCTTGGACGGCGGTTGAGCACCACGCTCGGTAATCTTAAATCCATATTAAGAATTTCATCAGTTAGAGGATCAAATACCATCTGCATGCCAAATAACTTGTTTACAGTTATACCCTTACCCTGACATGTTCTGTGATGTCATGTTGTGTTGTGTTGTGGTGGTGCGGAGAGCGATGGGTTAGGTTGGGTTCTACTGTGTTGTGCAGTTTGTTTACTTTAATATCTTCTAAAACTGTGATTCGCTAAGCAGGTATACAAGAGTTCGTTCATATTTTGATAGTAACGTTTCACGTTGTCAAAAATTAACATTCAGAATGGCTCCTGTGTAACACTGACTTTCTAAGGCCCAGTAACATTTGATCACGTTGTCTATAACATCAAAAAGCTGAAAGGAGAAAAATTAGGGCCGCGATCAATGATTTGAGATCCCGGGGGGGGGGGGGGGGGGCACTCCCTTATATACGCTATATAGGTACGTGCCGCTGGACAGGGTATGGTTTTTGAGCATTTTGCTCTGGAACAGGGTATACCAAAAGGCATTTTTTGGTCTGGAACAGGGTATCAGTTTCCCAGAAGTTGGCACAAAGATCGGTAATTTATACTCTGGAATAGGGTAGACGAAGTTTACGTTAGTCAGACGAAACGAAACGCGTAGGAGTATTAAAGAAGCTTTACAGCTACACGTTCGCAGTGCTGCTTAGTAGTTTAGCCTTTTGGGTTAAAAAAAAAAATTGTTAAAAATCCTCTGGAACAGGGTATCTTTTTTCAACATTTAGTCTGGAACAGGGTCGCAAAATTAGCGTTTTGTGCTCTGGTACAGGGTAAGGGTTTTTATAGCCCAGCGGCACACCCCCACCCAACTTTTTTGGGAGTACCCCCCCCCCCCCGGGTTTGAGATACACGGCTTTAATTATAGAAAAGGTAAGGTTCAAAGTTAGAAATTCGTGTGAGGCCTTTAAGGGCCTTCCTTTTGAATAATAGTTGCCCACCCCAGCATTGAAACATTGGGCCATTGTTTATAATTCCAGAGTTTAGTTTGCTGGAGCTCAGTTTTTTTTTTACTTCAAGTCCAAAAAAACGCGCCATTTAGTGCCAAGCTTTCCAAAATGCCTAAATTAAGAAGGCTTTGTTTATTACCAGATTCGCTATTTTCTGAGATTTTCGTTGAATGAGCGAAAAGAACCGCGAGCGCGGAGAGCGAGGATGGTGGTGGGGACGGACAGGCGGGAGCGCGGGTGGGCAAGTGGGCGGAATGGCGGGAGGTTCTTTCCGCGCATTCAACGATCATCGGAGAAAATAACAAGGCTCGCCGCTGTGAAAAGCAGCCTGCATCCATTCCAACCATACAAATAGAAAACGTTTCAGCGAAAATTTTCGACGCCTCAAGCAACCTCGTTCCCGTTGATTTTCAAGATGGCGTCGGCGTGTCCGCCATCTTGGTTTTACCTGCTGAATGGCCTGGGGACGAGGTTGGGTTTCAAGTAATCATTTTTCGATGACAGATCACGTGACTGGGTCTATTGGATAAAATTTACAGACACGCGCCCTGCAGTGAGTTTGAAACTTTGAAAAGTGTAATTATCGGGAGCATGAAACGAAGGGACAGTTATCCTACAATCAGGGGGAAAATAATTCACAGGAGATATTGCAATAGAATCCGCCATACGGCACCTCGTTTACACCACCACCTCAATATCACGGACAGTCAAGTTAGCAGTCTCTTGGCCCGAAGAAAAGGTCAAAGCTATAGTCATTTTCTTATTGAGAAACCTCTTTAAAACGATTACTCCGTCTATTGACACCATAGTTTGATGGCCCATTCCACTGTAGTAGAAACGAAAAAAAATAATAAAGAAACAAATAAAAATAAAACAAAGGAAACCAAATCCTGTGGAATCGGTGGAATTAACACGCGTCACTGACCTATGCCCAGTGGGTAATAACTGAATAATCTGAACTGAAATGATATTTAAGCTGTTTTAGGTTACTATTGTGAAATGTCGCGAAACTGCAGTCAGCCACTGCCGGATGCACTCACAAATTGAGAAATATCTCGAGACTGTAACTCTTTGCTCGTCAGGTTCAATACAGAATAGCTTTGAATAAGTACGTTGTAGTTAACGTTAGCGTGCGAACACAGACGTTGGCGTTCGCAGGACACTAGATACTACGATCTAACGAGAAAGACTATGTGTGACAGAGCTATAAAATATGACCCATCACATTGCTTACCTCAATCTCCATGTTATCTTACTTCCTCCTAAAATTATCACTGAATGAAACGCAGTTCTTGTAGAACCTTGAGGTTTGTCCGTTGAACTGAAATTTTAATACCGAACACAATATCATTTTAGAATTACATTTGGCAAGCTTGGTAGGATACAGTACTGTGCAAAAGTAATGCAAACGTAATTCGACGAATTTCGGAGCTTTTCGGGGCTTTTCGGCGAAAATGAACGAAAATGAACGAAATTTCGCATCAAACGAAATTTCGGCGAATTTTCGGCGAAATTTCGGAAGCCTATTGTTTTAACTGCTGCGAAATTTCGCTTTGGCTTGCGAAAATTTCGAGCGAAATTTCGCGGGACCTAGCGAAATTTCGTTTTGGTTTGCGAAACTTTCGAGCGAAAGTTCGCAGGACCTAGCGAAATTTGGTGCGAAATTTCGCTTCGCAGTCAACGAAATTTCGTTCTATACTTCGAGCGAAATTTCGCTCGTTCGAATTTTCGCTCGCCAATAGTACAATATAATATAATACACTTCTCTAATTTGATAGAGCGTACGACAAAGAATAACGAGCGAGCGAAAGATAACATAAAAAAAGATTGATTTCACCGTCCAAGAGTCACATTATAAAACTCTTCTCTATATATTCTGATCGAACGAAAAACAAAACAAAAGAGTGAGTGAGAGACATGATATAAAATTGTTTGTTGTTGCTGTCCCCGCGTCAATTTAAAACGTTTGCCGTATACATGTATTTCGATCGAGCGAAAGACACGATAAAACAATGTTTGTTGTTACCTTCCGAAGAGTCACACACATTAAAAACACTTCTCTAATTTGATCGAGCGGAAGACAAAACATAACGAGCGAGCGAATACATGATAAAACGATGTTTCACAGATTTCACTGATTTTGGATATACAGACTCCATGCCGGCCAACAGAGGAGATTGAGTCATCCGACAGTTCAGATTCGGAAGAAGACGTTCCTGCATTGCCGCTACTCACTGCGCGATCGCCTCAGAGAAAGAGAGAGATACCACCACCATACGATGATGACCACTTTTACGACGAGGACGGCTCTACTGCGGATGATACGGGCTCTCTGGTTGATTGATTCTCTAATTTGTAATCAAGCGAAAGACAAAACATAACGAGCGAGCAAAGACACGATACTGAACAATGTTTGTTTTTACCGAGCGAAAGACAAAACATAACGAGCGAGCGAAGACACGATAAGGTCCAGCCCAGCCGCTTGTCATTCGTGAGCACGCGGCAAATGATAAAACAGTTTATTACATAAGTACTGAGATTTACTCACGATAAAACGATTGCGTATAAATGATACATAAAATCCATTAGCCAATAGGAAACGCGAACGATGAAAACTCACTAGTGAAAAAACGTCGTTCGTCCAATCACAAACGCGAACGACGAAAACTCACTAGTGAAAAAAAATCGTATTGGATTTTCCCGCCATTAGTTGACAGTTGTTTGTCGCTGTAAATTTAAACAAGGTTTCAAGATTCGTTCCGACTTTTTAAATGTCAAGAAAATAATTCAAGCGGATACAATGAAAAACTCCCAACAGGGAATGTAAGTAATGGACCAAATATCAAGAACCGAAGCAGCCGAAAGCCTGACATCGACTTCGAGAAACAAACACAACATCGTCCGACTGCCGTTTATTGAAGTGTCGTCTCAAAAACTTTCGTGGCGGATTGAGCTCGCTACTGGAAAGCGGCGAAGGGAAATTTGCCGTCAACTAACTTCAGGTAATGTGGGGGAAGATAATTAATATTGATTATGGATCGATTTTATATCGAAATCCACGGAAAGTCGACAAAACTTCAACTTTGATTCATTCATTCAGCTACGAGCTCGGCTGCATGCAAAGCGGCATAGCTGACTTAATGATTTTTGTGCCGTGGATGTAAACAAAATCATGTTCATTCCTCGTTTACTGACTGGAGTACATTTTAATTGCATTTCTTGAATTGATCAGCTGACTATTTGCTCTGTAGAATATTTTTGATGTCGAATTAAACTTGCCGAATTATTTGCAGTTGAGCTGAGTTAAGATTATGTGAAACTTTGCTTTCGCCTCGGCGACGGCGATTTTGAAAAAATATATTTTTTACTCAACATTGTAATATCTCAGTACTCATGTAATAAACAAATTACTTCATGGTTAGTTCGCTTGTACGATTTTTATTCACGAGTTGTGAAGAATAACAAACTCACTCGCTCGCTGTGCTCGCTCGTTCGTTTGTTATTCTTCACAACTCGTGAATAAAAATCGTACGCGCTCACCAACCATGAAGTAATCTCTATTTACCTGTAAACAGCCTTCATTCCCTTTGTAATTACATGTACTAATTTCCACTTTGGTTTCTCGCTTGTTCGAGTTTCAATGGTTCGAAATTTCGCTTGCAACTGCGAAAATCCACGAAATTTCGCTTCCTCGAATTTTTGCTAGTTCGAAAATCCGCGAAATTTCGCAGTCCGCGAATTTTCGCTAGTTCGAAAATTCGCGAAATTTCGCATCTTCGAATTTTCGTGATTACGAAATTTCGTTGTCATCAACGAAATCTCGTCGAAATTTCATCGAATTTCGTTTTGAAGCGATTCGAAATCGCGGCGAAATTTCGCGAGAACAATTAACGAATGTCGTCGAAATACGTTTGCATTACTTTTGCACAGTACTGTATATACAACTTGTTGAGCTTAGCAACATACATCTGTAGCAATATCGTGAATATCTGTCAATAAACAAAACACCACATAAATTCAAAATTAAAACAAACTTGGGAAATGTTACCTATTAAACGACGCGTAACGACAGAGCACAATAATGCATATATTGGGTGTTTCTTGGTGTTGCGGAAACCATTGTTGGTTAGCTATTGTGTTGTGGTTTGGGTGTTGTTTATTGTCTTTTGAATCTTTTGTTTTACGTCATAGAGTGGTAAAGTGGAGGGGGGTGAATAGGTTTGCGGATCGGTGGATTTGGCCAAAAAATTCGTTCGGATTACGGATTCAATGGATAATTTCCACGGATTCGCGGATCCTGCAGATGCAGTGAATTACGGATTTTTGCAATTTTTAGCACCGGATTTTGGATTTTGGTTATTATATTGTTCGGATCGTGGATTTTATCCTTCCTTATCAATCTGGCTTCTCCATAGCAAATATGACTTTCTTCAGAAGACGTAACATTTTTGGAGTAAAAAAAATAGTAAGAGAGTGACTTGACTCTGAAGATGACTTCCGCTCAGGTTGTCAAAACGTCAGTCACCAACAACAGTCATTTTTAGGATTACACTCAGCCGGACGATCATACTAGACGAACTACTGTTTCTCCTGGGTTCCAACCATTTACTCTCAACAATAAATTGCAAGTCATGTTTTGCCTTATTGAGAAAAAAAATTTAACATTAAACAAAATAACTCTTTGTTTCAAGAGCCAATAGTTCTCTGGTTGGCACATTAATAACAATAGGGACCAATGGGTGACGTAACGAGAAATATCGCTATTAAAATATTTTTTTCTCACGCCACTGCTGGGTCTTGCTATAAACAACCACGACTTGATGTCATACATCTTTCCAGGTAACGTGTTACACCGTATACCAAATAAATATACAAGAATATCCTCACTGCAACCCAGGCCCCTTGGCAAATGTTTTCAACTTATAAACAAGAAAACAAGCTAAACTGACCAACTCAAACCTAAGTGAGTTAAAAATTCAATTTGCACCGAAAATAATTCAAAAGTCATTTGGTGCAAAGCCACAACATTGACCACACTTAAGAGAATATAAGACCGGCTTTGAACTTTAAGGTTTGACCTACAGTTTACATGTTGAAATTATGTGGACTATTCAAATTAATACTGCTTGGTATAATTGATCAAGCATCTTGTATACACCTATTTCAATTAACGTTGTCGGATAGAAATGTTTTTAAAAGCACGCAAGACAAGACCGAAAGGTAGCATGGGAAATAGTAGAAGACTGTTGTACGTTTCCTTTTTGTTTCTTCTGTTAGCCAAACTAAATTTTAGCAGAATCGGCTAGTGAAAAAACATGGAAAAACAAATTATCTTATTCAGGGCAAACCAAATACATCACGTTCGAAATAAAAACTTGTAGATTTCTTTTCCACCTATTCAAATTCTAAAGAATACCCAGACTACCATTCGGTCTTGTCTTGAAGGCTTTACGCTTCTTTCCGACAACGTTAATTGAAATAGGTGTGTAGTATATGAAGTCTATGAAGTATTTTAAAGTAAGTGTAAGTATTGTCAAGTCAAATATATGGGGACAGTAAATCATATAAAGTGACCTTTTCTTAATCTGGCAATATTATCAACAGTGCTGTCGACGGACATGCGAATTTTCACCGATACAAAAGGAGGTCTAAATCACTTCAGTAATTACTGAACCAAATTATATCAAACAAATGACATGCCATCTTACAATTCAAGATGATATCCGACAAAAAATCTTATTGTACCTTTACCTAAATAACCATGTCAGCTTCATAAGGCCGGGCGGAAAATTTATTTTAAATTGGTCCTTAATTACGGCCCAATAAGCATTGCTTTTTATATTGAACTTAAAACATTGGCTTGGTTCGGATCGATACAGCAACTGAAAGCTCTATAAAGAAAATGCAGTAATCCGGGCACCAAAAAAATTAAAGCACATGTCCGCCGGCATATAACATTTGTTTCAAATAATTTATGATGTTTTAGCCGATATGTTGTCTTTAACCCATTATTTCTTATCTGTATATGTCCAGTAATTCCTTCTTTCCTAGCTTTGATCAGTAACGCCGGTGTAGCTTGAATTCCTCGTTTCCAGTGCCTCAATGACAGTCAGCGAATTTTGAGCGAATTTTATATCTGAACGTGGGTGAGTATGGCAACGCACGAATTCGTGTGTCTACTAAAATTCAGAACTGAACGTGGCTAAGTGCTGCATATTTAGTAATAATTAGGCTTCGCTCAAGTGGCAGTTGTTTGGCTAAAGGATGTCCACAAATAAAAAACTATTATGCACTTTGCACTGCCGATCTCCATACAGAAGTGAATATCATGCGCACGAGCGGGAAAGAAATTTAACAAGTTACAAAATGCTGCATTTTGACTCAGTTTTCGCTCTTTACGATTCCAATTTAGACTTCCTTGTGTAATTCTAAAGCTTCGCGTCCTAGAGTATAAAAGGCCACCAACAATTCTCGTGAAATTATATAGAACACCATAGCACCACACGCGAGCGGCGAAATCCGCGACAATCGCCGGCGAGGGACTGGGGACGGGGCGGGCGCGGCGGGCGCTGGTGACGCGTGGGCCCCGGAGCTGAGTAGATGTTAGAGTAGATGTGACCAAGAGACCGAACCCTGCTCTAAAAATTGATTACAAACTATTTGAATACGCTTGTCAGACGGCCGATCGCGACACAACATAAAAGTTAGTTAGTCAAAAAGACAAAATAATACAAAAATTAAGTCATTTGTTTCGAGGGTCATCGAGTAAACAGCAGTAACAACTGAAAGGAAAATGCATTAATTATAAGTTAAATTAAAAAAATACGCCCTGAAGCTAAATTGATTCGTTGCCTTGGGAATCTCAGTTTCAAGACTACAGCTGACCAATCAACGATTGTTTTGCCTCCGCTCGAAGGCAATTAACGGGATCCTAAAAATTTGGACATTTTTAAATCTTTGCCGATACGTTCATTCGTAATTTCTTTGCGTACGGTACTGCTTGAACTGAACAAATACAAATAGTTAAACCCGGGCCAAACGAAGATGAGAGTTCAAATGAACTTTCCTCTCCGGTTTGGCCTGTACTCTCATGCGCTCTTATCGAATTTGAACCTGCTCAAATTTTTCTTGAGAGTCGTTGAGAGTTTCTCTCGTTTGGCCCACGCTTCATGATAGTCGATGAGAGCTGAAGAAAACTCTCACGAGAGCCAACTCTCAGCAACTCTCAATCCTCGTTTGGCCCGGGCTTTACAACTTGTTTCAATTTCCAACGAAGGAAAATTGCAACACATGGAAAAAAAATAATATTGGAAAGGATTTTTAGGAAGTCTAAACAAATGCAAGCTTACTTCAGTGGGGGATTATTATAGTCAATGAAATGAGAAATGACGGAAGGGATAAAGTAGCGAAAAAAATCAATAAATCGGACCAAGTCATGTTCCGTACAATATTTACACAATATTTTCTCTCAAGAAAAATAGTTACTGGTCCTGAAGTAATGTTTGAACATTTGTTTTCAGGTAACACCTAGAGAAATGTATAAGTAATGACTACTTTATTGTCCAAGCTAGGACGAAAAAGTTTGCAACGAGTGCTAGTGTTGCGACCCCAGCACGTTTGCGAGTAAAACTGTCACCAAGTTCATGTCTCACTGTCAACGAAGCTGTCCCACTGTCAAACATGGAATGACCGAAGGTTAATTTAAGTTGGAAAACTGGAAGAAGTTGACTTGGATAGCCTGAATACAACTTTTAATAGTGATCGCACTTTTTTTAGTTAAAGTAAATTTATAAGAAATAAACTTACCGCAATCTTTTCAGATTTTGCTCCTACAAAATTAATGCCAGGGGCAACTTTGCTCCTCAAACCTCACTCTAGCTGACAAGGTAAACACTAGTACTGTCGACTGACCAGTTTTATATTTAAACAGCAGGGACCGCGCAGGGGGAGGGACTGGGGGGGGGGGGGGGGGCACTTTTCTAAAAAAAAAAAATAATAATAAAACTGATTTCCCGAAGTCATTTCACTAGTTAATGTTTTTTTACTGGAAGTTGGTGATAAAATTTTCTTTTTGATCTGCAGTAGTTCGCAACGGACAAAAGTTGCAATGATCATTAGCAAAGTAGACGCAATTACAACTGAACAAATATAAAGATAACTTTGAGTTGACTGACTTTATGCTATTGAGCAGTTGTGTCTTGCGTTTTATAGAGAAACGTTTTTATGACAACATTTTATCGCCATAGATACTTTAAACTGATAATTAGAGACAGCTCTGAACATAGTGGGACACGCGAGTCCAGCGTGATAACCAAAAGAGAAGCAGCATAATTAACGAAGCGAGCTTCTGGCTGTTGGAAAGAAAATATCTACAAAAATCTCTGATTGCTTTTCGAAAAATGGACAACTCTTTCTGAATTTAAAGACCGGATAATAAATGTTGATTCTTGTATTAAAAACAGTCGCTTTTTAAGCGATGAAAGTTGGTAATTTGCAATTTTAAATGCATTTCCAGCCATTTCAGAGGACTTAAATTCACAATTTTCCCGAGGGGGCATGCCCCCGGACCCCCTAGATGCCTCACGCTGACGCGTTCGCATTAGCCCCCCCACTCAAAAACGTGCGCGGGCCCTGCAATAGGAAGAAGACACGCATAGCAAGGAGCTGTTCAGTATAAAGTTTCCTTTGCAACCGACCAAATAGACTGCAAAACACGTCGCAACTGCATTCAGAAGAAACACTGCTTCTGTTTACCACAAAATGTGCTTCAAGACTACGTTGCTGTTGCTTGTTGTCTTAAACTTCTGGGTTAAACAATGCCCCGGTCCGTGGAGCACTGTTGTAAGTGTTGGTAGAATGTTGGTAAACTCTTTCAGCTCAGAGGACATAAAAAAAAACAGACCTGACGGCCGCAGAAGAGCACGTTAGAGGACTAACTTTCGACAAGTACGACGAGAGAATTTCTTGCAAGATCATCACAAAAATCAAAGAGAGAGACTTTGAAACAGTTGTCAGCAGAATCTCATCCCGTCACCAGATTCCTGCAAATACCGTAAAAGCTCTATTAAGCCCCTCTATTGGGCCCCGGAGCTGAGTAGATGTTAGAGTAGATGTGACCAAGAGACCGAACCCTGCTCTAAAAATTGATTACAAACTATTTGAATACGCTTGTCAGACGGCCGATCGCGACACAACATAAAAGTTAGTTAGTCAAAAAGACAAAATAATACAAAAATTAAGTCATTTGTTTCGAGGGTCATCGAGTAAACAGCAGTAACAACTGAAAGGAAAATGCATTAATTATAAGTTAAATTAAAAAAATACGCCCTGAAGCTAAATTGATTCGTTGCCTTGGGAATCTCAGTTTCAAGACTACAGCTGACCAATCAACGATTGTTTTGCCTCCGCTCGAAGGCAATTAACGGGATCCTAAAAATTTGGACATTTTTAAATCTTTGCCGATACGTTCATTCGTAATTTCTTTGCGTACGGTACTGCTTGAACTGAACAAATACAAATAGTTAAACCCGGGCCAAACGAAGATGAGAGTTCAAATGAACTTTCCTCTCCGGTTTGGCCTGTACTCTCATGCGCTCTTATCGAATTTGAACCTGCTCACATTTTTCTTGAGAGTCGTTGAGAGTTTCTCTCGTTTGGCCCACGCTTCATGATAGTCGATGAGAGCTGAAGAAAACTCTCACGAGAGCCAACTCTCAGCAACTCTCAATCCTCGTTTGGCCCGGGCTTTACAACTTGTTTCAATTTCCAACGAAGGAAAATTGCAACACATGGAAAAAAAATAATATTGGAAAGGATTTTTAGGAAGTCTAAACAAATGCAAGCTTACTTCAGTGGGGGATTATTATAGTCAATGAATGAGAAATGACGGAAGGGATAAAGTAGCGAAAAAAATCAATAAATCGGACCAAGTCATGTTCCGTACAATATTTACACAATATTTTCTCTCAAGAAAAATAGTTACTGGTCCTGAAGTAATGTTTGAACATTTGTTTTCAGGTAACACCTAGAGAAATGTATAAGTAATGACTACTTTATTGTCCAAGCTAGGACGAAAAAGTTTGCAACGAGTGCTAGTGTTGCGACCCCAGCACGTTTGCGAGTAAAACTGTCACCAAGTTCATGTCTCACTGTCAACGAAGCTGTCCCACTGTCAAACATGGAATGACCGAAGGTTAATTTAAGTTGGAAAACTGGAAGAAGTTGACTTGGATAGCCTGAATACAACTTTTAATAGTGATCGCACTTTTTTTAGTTAAAGTAAATCTATAAGAAATAAACTTACCGCAATCTTTTCAGATTTTGCTCCTACAAAATTAATGCCAGGGGCAACTTTGCTCCTCAAACCTCACTCTAGCTGACAAGGTAAACACTAGTACTGTCGACTGACCAGTTTTATATTTAAACAGCAGGGACCGCGCGCAGGGGGAGGGACTGGGGGGGGGGGGGGGGGCACTTTTCTAAAAAAAAAAATAATAATAAAACTGATTTCCAGAAGTCATTTCACTAGTTAATGTTTTTTTACTGGAAGTTGGTGATAAAATTTTCTTTTTGATCTGCAGTAGTTCGCAACGGACAAAAGTTGCAATGACCATTAGCAAAGTAGACGCGATTACAACTGAACAAATATCAAGAGTTAAGATCACTTTGAGTTCACTGACTTTATGCTATTGTCATGAGAGGATTTACCGGTTTTCAATCATTTTTATGTTTATCCGTGTTCAGTGTTTTAAAACCCTTTTTAAAAGCCGACAATAGTTATTCTGTAGAAACAACTTTAGTCCTAGAAAGCGTTATCTTTTGTAAATAGCATGTTTGGTTTTAAGTCACGTTTCCTAGTAATGCTTTTGCTTTTCAAGAAATAAGTGTTATCTTTAGTAAAGAGCATATTTACTCTTAAGTTACGTTTCCCAGTTATCCTGCCACACGAGCGGCTAATTATCAACCTGTTCAGTTTCACTAATGAATGTTCGCGTAATTAATTGCTTTTTAGGGTGAGAACTTGCTAAACGATCTCGCTTATTAGAACGATTTCGCATAAGTCGATTTTTATATGGTAATGAGTACCATTAAAGTGCAACTAACCCCCAAAATTATTTCTCTCTCATTAAAATCTATCTATTGCCCCGATCACGTCTGCGAAAAAATTATTGTGATTGATAAAATGCCCGCGTTTCTACAGTTGTTTAAAGTCAGGTGTTCCATGTTCACCACCGCGCAAATTGGGGTCCTGGGTCGAGCAATGTGACGTCAAAACCGGAGACTAGATTTACCATGTTTACAAGCATTTGACTGGGCATCCATCGAGCGTATATTTTCTTTCCGTTATTTCCGAGCCGTTTTATCTTCGAAAGCCACATAATGTTAACACAAACTAGATATGTCATCTAGTGACTCAAATTCGGAGTCTAGTTACAATTCGGAAGACTATGACACAAAAATGTTGAGATCGAAGTGGAAAAATGTAGAGGAACAATAGAAAATTACGTGCGTGCACAAATTAGAATTTTAAACAATATTTTTTTTAGTGCACGTAATGTCCTATTGTTCCTCTACATAAGCATTTAATGGTACTCATTACCATATAAAAATCGGCTTATGCGAAATCGTTCTTTAAATTAAAGCGCCTCGCAATTTGTTAGCTTTTCACTACTTTTAAATTGCTTCGGTAGTTATAAAGTAACATACTTTTAAAGATACTTTCTTCCCTAGGTAACGAACCGCTTATAACAGTAAGATTTCTAGAATTTTAATTAAGTTGCGCTCTCCTCAAAGGACCATATCTTCCGTTGTAACTGTTTTTCACATCTTTATGTTAGCACACCCCTCTCTTGAGCACACTTATTGTACTCTGTTAACAAAAAGACGCGTGTACAATCATATATACATGATATAAGGAAGTAACTTGTAAAGCTTTCTTCGATTACATCCTTGATGACATTGCCGATGAATATATAGTCAAGAATAAACTGCTGTTGGAACCAAGTTCTGTCTTCTCCTTGACGTCCGTAGAAGTTTCAGCGAAGTAGATTCCCAGGTACCGAGAAATAGTGACGGTTTTTATTCCCGCAGGCCAAGTGGTGCTCCATTTGAGTTAAGTTTCCCCCCAAGTTCAATACGTTTCAGTTAAAGTTCCAAATCGTTGCCGTACACCCGAAAAACCTCCCGTCACACTATTTAGACTGCAAAACAGTCGTATTTTTGGGGTTGCCCCCGGACCCCCCTAGATGGCTCACGCTGACGCGTTCGCATTAGCCCCCCCCCCCCCCCCCCCCCCCCACCCCCACTCAAAAAAGTGCTGTGCGGGCCCTGAGACACAGTGCGTTCGTCTTATCGATCCAGTAAAATCTTAATGTTAATTTTATTTTTTGTTGTTATTTATTTTTTCGCAAAGGACCCACAGCTGAACTACTAAAACCATTGAAGAGCATTAGCTTAGTAAGGCACTGAACACTCGCCATAACAGTTGCGCCTTAACATAACTTACTGTATTATTACTATCATATATGCGTGAACTAAAAAGTCTCTGGGACATATAATATAAGCCTACTTACTGTATATGTCCAGTAATTCCTTCTTTCCTAGCTTTGATCAGTAACGCCGGTGTAGCTTGAATTCCTCGTTTCCAGTGCCTCAATAACAGTCAGCGAATTTTGAGCGAATTTTATATCTGAACGCGGGTGAGTATGGCAACGCACGAATTCGTGTGTCTACTAAAATTCAGAACTGAACGTGGCTAAGTGCTGCATATTTAGTAATAATTAGGCTTCGCTCAAGTGGCAGTTGTTTGGCTAAAGGATGTCCACAAATAAAAAACTATTATGCACTTTGCACTGCCGATCTCCATACAGAAGTGAATATCATGCGCACGAGCGGGAAAGAAATTTAACAAGTTACAAAATGCTGCATTTTGACTCAGTTTTCGCTCTTTATGATTCCAATTTAGACTTCCTTGTGTAATTCTAAAGCTTCGCGTCCTAGAGTATAAAAGGCCACCAACAATTCTCGTGAAATTATATAGAACACCATAGCACCACACGCGAGCGGCGAAATCCGCGACAATCGCCGGCGAGGGACTGGGGACGGGGCGGGCGCGGCGGGCGCTGGTGACGCGAGGGCCCCGGAGCTGAGTAGATGTTAGAGTAGATGTGACCAAGAGACCGAACCCTGCTCTAAAAATTGATTACAAACTATTTGAATACGCTTGTCAGACGGCCGATCGCGACACAACATAAAAGTTAGTTAGCCAAAAAGACAAAATAATACAAAAATTAAGTCATTTGTTTCGAGGGTCATCGAGTAAACAGCAGTAACAACTGAAAGGAAAATGCATTAATTATAAGTTAAATTAAAAAAATACGCCCTGAAGCTAAATTGATTCGTTGCCTTGGGAATCTCAGTTTCAAGACTACAGCTGACCAATCAACGATTGTTTTGCCTCCGCTCGAAGGCAATTAACGGGATCCTAAAAATTTGGACATTTTTAAATCTTTGCCGATACGTTCATTCGTAATTTCTTTGCGTACGGTACTGCTTGAACTGAACAAATACAAATAGTTAAACCCGGGCCAAACGAAGATGAGAGTTCAAATGAACTTTCCTCTCCGGTTTGGCCTGTACTCTCATGCGCTCTTATCGAATTTGAACCTGCTCACATTTTTCTTGAGAGTCGTTGAGAGTTTCTCTCGTTTGGCCCACGCTTCATGATAGTCGATGAGAGCTGAAGAAAACTCTCACGAGAGCCAACTCTCAGCAACTCTCAATCCTCGTTTGGCCCGGGCTTTACAACTTGTTTCAATTTCCAACGAAGGAAAATTGCAACACATGGAAAAAAAATAATATTGGAAAGGATTTTTAGGAAGTCTAAACAAATGCAAGCTTACTTCAGTGGGGGATTATTATAGTCAATGAAATGAGAAATGACGGAAGGGATAAAGTAGCGAAAAAAATCAATAAATCGGACCAAGTCATGTTCCGTACAATATTTACACAATATTTTCTCTCAAGAAAAATAGTTACTGGTCCTGAAGTAATGTTTGAACATTTGTTTTCAGGTAACACCTAGAGAAATGTATAAGTAATGACTACTTTATTGTCCAAGCTAGGACGAAAAAGTTTGCAACGAGTGCTAGTGTTGCGACCCCAGCACGTTTGCGAGTAAAACTGTCACCAAGTTCATGTCTCACTGTCAACGAAGCTGTCCCACTGTCAAACATGGAATGACCGAAGGTTAATTTAAGTTGGAAAACTGGAAGAAGTTGACTTGGATAGCCTGAATACAACTTTTAATAGTGATCGCACTTTTTTTAGTTAAAGTAAATTTATAAGAAATAAACTTACCGCAATCTTTTCAGATTTTGCTCCTACAAAATTAATGCCAGGGGCAACTTTGCTCCTCAAACCTCACTCTAGCTGACAAGGTAAACACTAGTACTGTCGACTGACCAGTTTTATATTTAAACAGCAGGGACCGCGCAGGGGGAGGGACTGGGGGGCACTTTTCTAAAAAAAAATAATAATAATAAAACTGATTTCCAGAAGTCATTTCACTAGTTAATGTTTTTTTTACTGGAAGTTGGTGATAAAATTTTCTTTTTGATCTGCAGTAGTTCGCAACGGACAAAAGTTGCAATGATCATTAGCAAAGTAGACGCAATTACAACTGAACAAATATAAAGATAACTTTGAGTTGACTGACTTTATGCTATTGAGCAGTTGTGTCTTGCGTTTTATAGAGAAACGTTTTTATGACAACATTTTATCGCCATAGATACTTTAAACTGATAATTAGAGACAGCTCTGAACATAGTGGGACACGCGAGTCCAGCGTGATAACCAAAAGAGAAGCGCACATGGTAAAATGAGCATAATTAACGAAGCGAGCTTCTGGCTGTTGGAAAGAAAATATCTACAAAAATCTCTGATTGCTTTTCGAAAAATGGACAACTCTTTCTGAATTTAAAGACCGGATAATAAATGTTGATTCTTGTATTAAAAACAGTCGCTTTTTAAGCGATGAAAGTTGGTAATTTGCAATTTTAAATGCATTTCCAGCCATTTCAGAGGACTTAAATTCACAATTTTCCCGAGGGGGCATGCCCCCGGACCCCCTAGATGCCTCACGCTGACGCGTTCGCATTAGCCCCCCCACTCAAAAACGTGCGCGGGCCCTGCAATAGGAAGAAGACACGCATAGCAAGGAGCTGTTCAGTATAAAGTTTCCTTTGCAACCGACCAAATAGACTGCAAAACACGTCGCAACTGCATTCAGAAGAAACACTGCTTCTGTTTACCACAAAATGTGCTTCAAGACTACGTTGCTGTTGCTTGTTGTCTTAAACTTCTGGGTTAAACAATGCCCCGGTCCGTGGAGCACTGTTGTAAGTGTTGGTAGAATGTTGGTAAACTCTTTCAGCTCAGAGGACATAAAAAAAAACAGACCTGACGGCCGCAGAAGAGCACGTTAGAGGACTAACTTTCGACAAGTACGACGAGAGAATTTCTTGCAAGATCATCACAAAAATCAAAGAGAGAGACTTTGAAACAGTTGTCAGCAGAATCTCATCCCGTCACCAGATTCCTGCAAATACCGTAAAAGCTCTATTAAGCCCCTCTATTGGGCCCCGGAGCTGAGTAGATGTTAGAGTAGATGTGACCAAGAGACCGAACCCTGCTCTAAAAATTGATTACAAACTATTTGAATACGCTTGTCAGACGGCCGATCGCGACACAACATAAAAGTTAGTTAGTCAAAAAGACAAAATAATACAAAAATTAAGTCATTTGTTTCGAGGGTCATCGAGTAAACAGCAGTAACAACTGAAAGGAAAATGCATTAATTATAAGTTAAATTAAAAAAATACGCCCTGAAGCTAAATTGATTCGTTGCCTTGGGAATCTCAGTTTCAAGACTACAGCTGACCAATCAACGATTGTTTTGCCTCCGCTCGAAGGCAATTAACGGGATCCTAAAAATTTGGACATTTTTAAATCTTTGCCGATACGTTCATTCGTAATTTCTTTGCGTACGGTACTGCTTGAACTGAACAAATACAAATAGTTAAACCCGGGCCAAACGAAGATGAGAGTTCAAATGAACTTTCCTCTCCGGTTTCGCCTGTACTCTCATGCGCTCTTATCGAATTTGAACCTGCTCACATTTTTCTTGAGAGTCGTTGAGAGTTTCTCTCGTTTGGCCCACGCTTCATGATAGTCGATGAGAGCTGAAGAAAACTCTCACGAGAGCCAACTCTCAGCAACTCTCAATCCTCGTTTGGCCCGGGCTTTACAACTTGTTTCAATTTCCAACGAAGGAAAATTGCAACACATGGAAAAAAAATAATATTGGAAAGGATTTTTAGGAAGTCTAAACAAATGCAAGCTTACTTCAGTGGGGGATTATTATAGTCAATGAAATGAGAAATGACGGAAGGGATAAAGTAGCGAAAAAAATCAATAAATCGGACCAAGTCATGTTCCGTACAATATTTACACAATATTTTCTCTCAAGAAAAATAGTTACTGGTCCTGAAGTAATGTTTGAACATTTGTTTTCAGGTAACACCTAGAGAAATGTATAAGTAATGACTACTTTATTGTCCAAGCTAGGACGAAAAAGTTTGCAACGAGTGCTAGTGTTGCGACCCCAGCACGTTTGCGAGTAAAACTGTCACCAAGTTCATGTCTCACTGTCAACGAAGCTGTCCCACTGTCAAACATGGAATGACCGAAGGTTAATTTAAGTTGGAAAACTGGAAGAAGTTGACTTGGATAGCCTGAATACAACTTTTAATAGTGATCGCACTTTTTTTAGTTAAAGTAAATTTATAAGAAATAAACTTACCGCAATCTTTTCAGATTTTGCTCCTACAAAATTAATGCCAGGGGCAACTTTGCTCCTCAAACCTCACTCTAGCTGACAAGGTAAACACTAGTACTGTCGACTGACCAGTTTTATATTTAAACAGCAGGGACCGCGCAGGGGGAGGGACTGGGGGGGGGGGGGGGGGCACTTTTCTAAAAAAAAATAATAATAATAAAACTGATTTCCAGAAGTCATTTCACTAGTTAATGTTTTTTTACTGGAAGTTGGTGATAAAATTTTCTTTTTGATCTGCAGTAGATCGCAACGGACAAAAGTTGCAATGACCATTAGCAAAGTAGACGCGATTACAACTGAACAAATATCAAGAGTTAAGATCACTTTGAGTTCACTGACTTTATGCTATTGTCATGAGAGGATTTACCGGTTTTCAATCATTTTTATGTTTATCCGTGTTCAGTGTTTTAAAACCCTTTTTAAAAGCCGACAATAGTTATTCTGTAGAAACAACTTTAGTCCTAGAAAGCGTTATCTTTTGTAAATAGCATGTTTGGTTTTAAGTCACGTTTCCTAGTAATGCTTTTGCTTTTCAAGAAATAAGTGTTATCTTTAGTAAAGAGCATATTTACTCTTAAGTTACGTTTCCCAGTTATCCTGCCACACGAGCGGCTAATTATCAACCTGTTCAGTTTCACTAATGAATGTTCGCGTAATTAATTGCTTTTTAGGGTGAGAACTTGCTAAACGATCTCGCTTATTAGAACGATTTCGCATAAGTCGATTTTTATATGGTAATGAGTACCATTAAAGTGCAACTAACCCCCAAAATTATTTCTCTCTCATTAAAATCTATCTATTGCCCCGATCACGTCTGCGAAAAAATTATTGTGATTGATAAAATGCCCGCGTTTCTACAGTTGTTTAAAGTCAGGTGTTCCATGTTCACCACCGCGCAAATTGGGGTCCTGGGTCGAGCAATGTGACGTCAAAACCGGAGACTAGATTTACCATGTTTACAAGCATTTGACTGGGCATCCATCGAGCGTATATTTTCTTTCCGTTATTTCCGAGCCGTTTTATCTTCGAAAGCCACATAATGTTAACACAAACTAGATATGTCATCTAGTGACTCAAATTCGGAGTCTAGTTACAATTCGGAAGACTATGACACAAAAATGTTGAGATCGAAGTGGAAAATGTAGAGGAACAATAGAAAATTACGTGCGTGCACAAATTAGAATTTTAAACAATATTTTTTTTAGTGCACGTAATGTCCTATTGTTCCTCTACATAAGCATTTAATGGTACTCATTACCATATAAAAATCGGCTTATGCGAAATCGTTCTTTAAATTAAAGCGCCTCGCAATTTGTTAGCTTTTCACTACTTTTAAATTGCTTCGGTAGTTATAAAGTAACATACTTTTAAAGATACTTTCTTCCCTAGGTAACGAACCGCTTATAACAGTAAGATTTCTAGAATTTTAATTAAGTTGCGCTCTCCTCAAAGGACCATATCTTCCGTTGTAACTGTTTTTCACATCTTTATGTTAGCACACCCCTCTCTTGAGCACACTTATTGTACTCTGTTAACAAAAAGACGCGTGTACAATCATATATACATGATATAAGGAAGTAACTTGTAAAGCTTTCTTCGATTACATCCTTGATGACATTGCCGATGAATATATAGTCAAGAATAAACTGCTGTTGGAACCAAGTTCTGTCTTCTCCTTGACGTCCGTAGAAGTTTCAGCGAAGTAGATTCCCAGGTACCGAGAAATAGTGACGGTTTTTATTCCCGCAGGCCAAGTGGTGCTCCATTTGAGTTAAGTTTCCCCCCAAGTTCAATACGTTTCAGTTAAAGTTCCAAATCGTTGCCGTACACCCGAAAAACCTCCCGTCACACTATTTAGACTGCAAAACAGTCGTATTTTTGGGGTTGCCCCCGGACCCCCCTAGATGGCTCACGCTGACGCGTTCGCATTAGCCCCCCCCCCCCCCCCCCACCCCCACTCAAAAAAGTGCTGTGCGGGCCCTGAGACACAGTGCGTTCGTCTTATCGATCCAGTAAAATCTTAATGTTAATTTTATTTTTTGTTGTTATTTATTTTTTCGCAAAGGACCCACAGCTGAACTACTAAAACCATTGAAGAGCATTAGCTTAGTAAGGCACTGAACACTCGCCATAACAGTTGCGCCTTAACATAACTTACTGTATTATTACTATCATATATGCGTGAACTAAAAAGTCTCTGGGACATATAATATAAGCCTACTTACTGTATATGTCCAGTAATTCCTTCTTTCCTAGCTTTGATCAGTAACGCCGGTGTAGCTTGAATTCCTCGTTTCCAGTGCCTCAATAACAGTCAGCGAATTTTGAGCGAATTTTATATCTGAACGTGGGTGAGTATGGCAACGCACGAATTCGTGTGTCTACTAAAATTCAGAACTGAACGTGGCTAAGTGCTGCATATTTAGTAATAATTAGGCTTCGCTCAAGTGGCAGTTGTTTGGCTAAAGGATGTCCACAAATAAAAAACTATTATGCACTTTGCACTGCCGATCTCCATACAGAAGTGAATATCATGCGCACGAGCGGGAAAGAAATTTAACAAGTTACAAAATGCTGCATTTTGACTCAGTTTTCGCTCTTTACGATTCCAATTTAGACTTCCTTGTGTAATTCTAAAGCTTCGCGTCCTAGAGTATAAAAGGCCACCAACAATTCTCGTGAAATTATATAGAACACCATAGCACCACACGCGAGCGGCGAAATCCGCGACAATCGCCGGCGAGGGACTGGGGACGGGGCGGGCGCGGCGGGCGCTGGTGACGCGTGGGCCCGGAGCTGAGTAGATGTTAGAGTAGATGTGACCAAGAGACCGAACCCTGCTCTAAAAATTGATTACAAACTATTTGAATACGCTTGTCAGACGGCCGATCGCGACACAACATAAAAGTTAGTTAGCCAAAAAGACAAAATAATACAAAAATTAAGTCATTTGTTTCGAGGGTCATCGAGTAAACAGCAGTAACAACTGAAAGGAAAATGCATTAATTATAAGTTAAATTAAAAAAATACGCCCTGAAGCTAAATTGATTCGTTGCCTTGGGAATCTCAGTTTCAAGACTACAGCTGACCAATCAACGATTGTTTTGCCTCCGCTCGAAGGCAATTAACGGGATCCTAAAAATTTGGACATTTTTAAATCTTTGCCGATACGTTCATTCGTAATTTCTTTGCGTACGGTACTGCTTGAACTGAACAAATACAAATAGTTAAACCCGGGCCAAACGAAGATGAGAGTTCAAATGAACTTTCCTCTCCGGTTTCGTCTGTACTCTCATGCGCTCTTATCGAATTTGAACCTGCTCAAATTTTTCTTGAGAGTCGTTGAGAGTTTCTCTCGTTTGGCCCACGCTTCATGATAGTCGATGAGAGCTGAAGAAAACTCTCACGAGAGCCAACTCTCAGCAACTCTCAATCCTCGTTTGGCCCGGGCTTTACAACTTGTTTCAATTTCCAACGAAGGAAAATTGCAACACATGGAAAAAAAATAATATTGGAAAGGATTTTTAGGAAGTCTAAACAAATGCAAGCTTACTTCAGTGGGGGATTATTATAGTCAATGAAATGAGAAATGACGGAAGGGATAAAGTAGCGAAAAAAATCAATAAATCGGACCAAGTCATGTTCCGTACAATATTTACACAATATTTTCTCTCAAGAAAAATAGTTACTGGTCCTGAAGTAATGTTTGAACATTTGTTTTCAGGTAACACCTAGAGAAATGTATAAGTAATGACTACTTTATTGTCCAAGCTAGGACGAAAAAGTTTGCAACGAGTGCTAGTGTTGCGACCCCAGCACGTTTGCGAGTAAAACTGTCACCAAGTTCATGTCTCACTGTCAACGAAGCTGTCCCACTGTCAAACATGGAATGACCGAAGGTTAATTTAAGTTGGAAAACTGGAAGAAGTTGACTTGGATAGCCTGAATACAACTTTTAATAGTGATCGCACTTTTTTTAGTTAAAGTAAATTTATAAGAAATAAACTTACCGCAATCTTTTCAGATTTTGCTCCTACAAAATTAATGCCAGGGGCAACTTTGCTCCTCAAACCTCACTATAGCTGACAAGGTAAACACTAGTACTGTCGACTGACCAGTTTTATATTTAAACAGCAGGGACCGCGCAGGGGGAGGGACTGGGGGGCACTTTTCTAAAAAAAAAAAATAATAATAAACTGATTTCCAGAAGTCATTTCACTAGTTAATGTTTTTTTACTGGAAGTTGGTGATAAAATTTTCTTTTTGATCTGCAGTAGTTCGCAACGGACAAAAGTTGCAATGATCATTAGCAAAGTAGACGCAATTACAACTGAACAAATATAAAGATAACTTTGAGTTGACTGACTTTATGCTATTGAGCAGTTGTGTCTTGCGTTTTATAGAGAAACGTTTTTTATGACAACATTTTATCGCCATAGATACTTTAAAACTGATAATTAGAGACAGCTCTGAACATAGTGGGACACGCGAGTCCAGCGTGATAACCAAAAGAGAAGCGCACATGGTAAAATGAGCATAATTAACGAAGCGAGCTTCTGGCTGTTGGAAAGAAAATATCTACAAAAATCTCTGATTGCTTTTCGAAAAATGGACAACTCTTTCTGAATTTAAAGACCGGATAATAAATGTTGATTCTTGTATTAAAAACAGTCGCTTTTTAAGCGATGAAAGTTGGTAATTTGCAATTTTAAATGCATTTCCAGCCATTTCAGAGGACTTAAATTCACAATTTTCCCGAGGGGGCATGCCCCCGGACCCCCTAGATGCCTCACGCTGACGCGTTCGCATTAGCCCCCCCACTCAAAAACGTGCGCGGGCCCTGCAATAGGAAGAAGACACGCATAGCAAGGAGCTGTTCAGTATAAAGTTTCCTTTGCAACCGACCAAATAGACTGCAAAACACGTCGCAACTGCATTCAGAAGAAACACTGCTTCTGTTTACCACAAAATGTGCTTCAAGACTACGTTGCTCTTGCTTGTTGTCTTAAACTTCTGGGTTAAACAATGCCCCGATCCGTGGAGCACTGTTGTAAGTGTTGGTAGAATGTTGGTAAACTCTTTCAGCTCAGAGGACATAAAAAAAAACAGACCTGACGGCCGCAGAAGAGCACGTTAGAGGACTAACTTTCGACAAGTACGACGAGAGAATTTCTTGCAAGATCATCACAAAAATCAAAGAGAGAGACTTTGAAACAGTTGTCAGCAGAATCTCATCTCGTCACCAGATTCCTGCAAATACCGTAAAAGCTCTATTAAGCCCCTCTATTGGGCCCCGGAGCTGAGTAGATGTTAGAGTAGATGTGACCAAGAGACCGAACCCTGCTCTAAAAATTGATTACAAACTATTTGAATACGCTTGTCAGACGGCCGATCGCGACACAACATAAAAGTTAGTTAGTCAAAAAGACAAAATAATACAAAAATTAAGTCATTTGTTTCGAGGGTCATCGAGTAAACAGCAGTAACAACTGAAAGGAAAATGCATTAATTATAAGTTAAATTAAAAAAATACGCCCTGAAGCTAAATTGATTCGTTGCCTTGGGAATCTCAGTTTCAAGACTACAGCTGACCAATCAACGATTGTTTTGCCTCCGCTCGAAGGCAATTAACGGGATCCTAAAAATTTGGACATTTTTAAATCTTTGCCGATACGTTCATTCGTAATTTCTTTGCGTACGGTACTGCTTGAACTGAACAAATACAAATAGTTAAACCCGGGCCAAACGAAGATGAGAGTTCAAATGAACTTTCCTCTCCGGTTTCGTCTGTACTCTCATGCGCTCTTATCGAATTTGAACCTGCTCACATTTTTCTTGAGAGTCGTTGAGAGTTTCTCTCGTTTGGCCCACGCTTCATGATAGTCGATGAGAGCTGAAGAAAACTCTCACGAGAGCCAACTCTCAGCAACTCTCAATCCTCGTTTGGCCCGGGCTTTACAACTTGTTTCAATTTCCAACGAAGGAAAATTGCAACACATGGAAAAAAAATAATATTGGAAAGGATTTTTAGGAAGTCTAAACAAATGCAAGCTTACTTCAGTGGGGGATTATTATAGTCAATGAAATGAGAAATGACGGAAGGGATAAAGTAGCGAAAAAAATCAATAAATCGGACCAAGTCATGTTCCGTACAATATTTACACAATATTTTCTCTCAAGAAAAATAGTTACTGGTCCTGAAGTAATGTTTGAACATTTGTTTTCAGGTAACACCTAGAGAAATGTATAAGTAATGACTACTTTATTGTCCAAGCTAGGACGAAAAAGTTTGCAACGAGTGCTAGTGTTGCGACCCCAGCACGTTTGCGAGTAAAACTGTCACCAAGTTCATGTCTCACTGTCAACGAAGCTGTCCCACTGTCAAACATGGAATGACCGAAGGTTAATTTAAGTTGGAAAACTGGAAGAAGTTGACTTGGATAGCCTGAATACAACTTTTAATAGTGATCGCACTTTTTTTAGTTAAAGTAAATTTATAAGAAATAAACTTACCGCAATCTTTTCAGATTTTGCTCCTACAAAATTAATGCCAGGGGCAACTTTGCTCCTCAAACCTCACTATAGCTGACAAGGTAAACACTAGTACTGTCGACTGACCAGTTTTTATATTTAAACAGCAGGGACCGCGCAGGGGGAGGGACTGGGGGGCACTTTTCTAAAAAAAAAAAATAATAATAAAACTGATTTCCAGAAGTCATTTCACTAGTTAATGTTTTTTTACTGGAAGTTGGTGATAAAATTTTCTTTTTGATCTGCAGTAGTTCGCAACGGACAAAAGTTGCAATGATCATTAGCAAAGTAGACGCAATTACAACTGAACAAATATAAAGATAACTTTGAGTTGACTGACTTTATGCTATTGAGCAGTTGTGTCTTGCGTTTTATAGAGAAACGTTTTTTATGACAACATTTTATCGCCATAGATACTTTAAACTGATAATTAGAGACAGCTCTGAACATAGTGGGACACGCGAGTCCAGCGTGATAACCAAAAGAGAAGCGCACATGGTAAAATGAGCATAATTAACGAAGCGAGCTTCTGGCTGTTGGAAAGAAAATATCTACAAAAATCTCTGATTGCTTTTCGAAAAATGGACAACTCTTTCTGAATTTAAAGACCGGATAATAAATGTTGATTCTTGTATTAAAAACAGTCGCTTTTTAAGCGATGAAAGTTGGTAATTTGCAATTTTAAATGCATTTCCAGCCATTTCAGAGGACTTAAATTCACAATTTTCCCGAGGGGGCATGCCCCCGGACCCCCTAGATGCCTCACGCTGACGCGTTCGCATTAGCCCCCCCACTCAAAAACGTGCGCGGGCCCTGCAATAGGAAGAAGACACGCATAGCAAGGAGCTGTTCAGTATAAAGTTTCCTTTGCAACCGACCAAATAGACTGCAAAACACGTCGCAACTGCATTCAGAAGAAACACTGCTTCTGTTTACCACAAAATGTGCTTCAAGACTACGTTGCTCTTGCTTGTTGTCTTAAACTTCTGGGTTAAACAATGCCCCGATCCGTGGAGCACTGTTGTAAGTGTTGGTAGAATGTTGGTAAACTCTTTCAGCTCAGAGGACATAAAAAAAAAAACAGACCTGACGGCCGCAGAAGAGCACGTTAGAGGACTAACTTTCGACAAGTACGACGAGAGAATTTCTTGCAAGATCATCACAAAAATCAAAGAGAGAGACTTTGAAACAGTTGTCAGCAGAATCTCATCTCGTCACCAGATTCCTGCAAATACCGTAAAAGCTCTATTAAGCCCCTCTATTGGGCCCCGGAGCTGAGTAGATGTTAGAGTAGATGTGACCAAGAGACCGAACCCTGCTCTAAAAATTGATTACAAACTATTTGAATACGCTTGTCAGACGGCCGATCGCGACACAACATAAAAGTTAGTTAGTCAAAAAGACAAAATAATACAAAAATTAAGTCATTTGTTTCGAGGGTCATCGAGTAAACAGCAGTAACAACTGAAAGGAAAATGCATTAATTATAAGTTAAATTAAAAAAAATACGCCCTGAAGCTAAATTGATTCGTTGCCTTGGGAATCTCAGTTTCAAGACTACAGCTGACCAATCAACGATTGTTTTGCCTCCGCTCGAAGGCAATTAACGGGATCCTAAAAATTTGGACATTTTTAAATCTTTGCCGATACGTTTCATTCGTAATTTCTTTGCGTACGGTACTGCTTGAACTGAACAAATACAAATAGTTAAACCCGGGCCAAACGAAGATGAGAGTTCAAATGAACTTTCCTCTCCGGTTTGGCCTGTACTCTCATGCGCTCTTATCGAATTTGAACCTGCTCACATTTTTCTTGAGAGTCGTTGAGAGTTTCTCTCGTTTGGCCCACGCTTCATGATAGTCGATGAGAGCTGAAGAAAACTCTCACGAGAGCCAACTCTCAGCAACTCTCAATCCTCGTTTGGCCCGGGCTTTACAACTTGTTTCAATTTCCAACGAAGGAAAATTGCAACACATGGAAAAAAATAATATTGGAAAGGATTTTTAGGAAGTCTAAACAAATGCAAGCTTACTTCAGTGGGGGATTATTATAGTCAATGAAATGAGAAATGACGGAAGGGATAAAGTAGCGAAAAAAATCAATAAATCGGACCAAGTCATGTTCCGTACAATATTTACACAATATTTTCTCTCAAGAAAAATAGTTACTGGTCCTGAAGTAATGTTTGAACATTTGTTTTCAGGTAACACCTAGAGAAATGTATAAGTAATGACTACTTTATTGTCCAAGCTAGGACGAAAAAGTTTGCAACGAGTGCTAGTGTTGCGACCCCAGCACGTTTGCGAGTAAAACTGTCACCAAGTTCATGTCTCACTGTCAACGAAGCTGTCCCACTGTCAAACATGGAATGACCGAAGGTTAATTTAAGTTGGAAAACTGGAAGAAGTTGACTTGGATAGCCTGAATACAACTTTTAATAGTGATCGCACTTTTTTTAGTTAAAGTAAATTTATAAGAAATAAACTTACCGCAATCTTTTCAGATTTTGCTCCTACAAAATTAATGCCAGGGGCAACTTTGCTCCTCAAACCTCACTATAGCTGACAAGGTAAACACTAGTACTGTCGACTGACCAGTTTTATATTTAAACAGCAGGGACCGCGCAGGGGGAGGGACTGGGGGGCACTTTTCTAAAAAAAAAAATAATAATAAAACTGATTTCCAGAAGTCATTTCACTAGTTAATGTTTTTTTACTGGAAGTTGGTGATAAAATTTTCTTTTTGATCTGCAGTAGTTCGCAACGGACAAAAGTTGCAATGATCATTAGCAAAGTAGACGCAATTACAACTGAACAAATATAAAGATAACTTTGAGTTGACTGACTTTATGCTATTGAGCAGTTGTGTCTTGCGTTTTATAGAGAAACGTTTTTATGACAACATTTTATCGCCATAGATACTTTAAACTGATAATTAGAGACAGCTCTGAACATAGTGGGACACGCGAGTCCAGCGTGATAACCAAAAGAGAAGCGCACATGGTAAAATGAGCATAATTAACGAAGCGAGCTTCTGGCTGTTGGAAAGAAAATATCTACAAAAATCTCTGATTGCTTTTCGAAAAATGGACAACTCTTTCTGAATTTAAAGACCGGATAATAAATGTTGATTCTTGTATTAAAAACAGTCGCTTTTTAAGCGATGAAAGTTGGTAATTTGCAATTTTAAATGCATTTCCAGCCATTTCAGAGGACTTAAATTCACAATTTTCCCGAGGGGGCATGCCCCCGGACCCCCTAGATGCCTCACGCTGACGCGTTCGCATTAGCCCCCCCACTCAAAAACGTGCGCGGGCCCTGCAATAGGAAGAAGACACGCATAGCAAGGAGCTGTTCAGTATAAAGTTTCCTTTGCAACCGACCAAATAGACTGCAAAACACGTCGCAACTGCATTCAGAAGAAACACTGCTTCTGTTTACCACAAAATGTGCTTCAAGACTACGTTGCTGTTGCTTGTTGTCTTAAACTTCTGGGTTAAACAATGCCCCGGTCCGTGGAGCACTGTTGTAAGTGTTGGTAGAATGTTGGTAAACTCTTTCAGCTCAGAGGACATAAAAAAAAACCCAGACCTGACGGCCGCAGAAGAGCACGTTAGAGGACTAACTTTCGACAAGTACGACGAGAGAATTTCTTGCAAGATCATCACAAAAATCAAAGAGAGAGACTTTGAAACAGTTGTCAGCAGAATCTCATCCCGTCACCAGATTCCTGCAAATACCGTAAAAGCTCTATTAAGCCCCCCTATCTAATAAGCCCCCCTTTGGAAGTCAGATTTTGTAATAAGCCCCCCCTCTCTATTAAGCCCCCCCCCCCCCCCCCCACCCCCTTCCGTCAGGGTGATGTAAATGACTTTTCAGCAATATTTTCTGGCGTTTCAGTCACTTTGTATTGAAACATGGTCTTTAATTTCCAGAACTATCGTCGAGTTAGGGTATAAATGACGTTTCCTTTGTAAGACGGTCATACATAACCCATTTCTTGTTCTGTTTTAGTTAGTGGTGTAATAGTAAAGTTTGAAAAAATGATGTGAATTTTCTTGAAAATTTATGATTTGAAATAAGCCCTCCCTCTCTATTAAGCCCCCCTCTCTAATAAGCCCCCCCTTCTTGAGGCCTGAAATTAAATAAGCCCTCCGGGGGCTTAATAGAGCTTTTACGGTAAATATTATTTTCTGGCGCTGTTTTGACACGGTATTGTTTTGACACGGTTTTTGTCGATTTTATTTCGCGGTATTGTGGTTTCGTTTGGACAACCTTAAGAGGTATACCCAAATTTCCAAAACTTTTTTCCGAAATTTCCGGAATTTGTGGTCGAATGGAAAGCGCCCGAGGTTTGAGCCTTCGAGACAACTGAGATGATAGTACATTCACGTGACAGACCCGTGTTGGTTTTAAATTTATTTTTAGACTTTATAACTTATAATTGGAAATGAAAAGTTCAAAAAATTATACCATTGACCAGTTGCCATTTTACATAATTTGCTTTATGATATAGATTTAACTGCACAAAACGATAAAACATGGCTTTTCTAGATCTATATATTCTATATATTTCTTTTATTAATTTGTCTGATAAAACATGTTTTTAACCAATCAGAGCATGCACAGAATCCAGTCTATATAATAATGATCGATAAAGCGCTATAGACCACATTATGGTACAATGACTGGTTATGGTACAATGATAATATAACTAGTGTATTAATATATTACAATAAAATTAATAATATATTAAATTAAAAAAATAAAACTACTCTACCAGTTCATTGAATACGAGATTTCAAGCTGGTGTGTTGAAACTTGGAATCTTAATCAGCTTTGTGAAAAGTACCTCTGATAATTTAGATACAGCAACACACCATTGATCACATATGTTGCTATACAGACCAGACAAAGGTCTTTCAACACAAGAAAGAGTACAAATGCGAGATACGCAGAACCAACACAAGATATCACTGATGTCATGAAGAGCATGGCTGATGCCCATGATAAGGGCAAGATACCTGAAATAAACAACAACATCATTAGCTATCATTCAACACTAAGGAAAATGTTAATTCAGTTTGCCACGAGCATGGGACAAAAACATCTGAGTCCCTGATGGGAGTCGAAACCATTACTGTACGTACACCAGTTGGATGCTCTAACCACTGAGCTACAGGGAGACTCGATCATGGCGAGCTACAGTAGGCCATTTACCAGGTTCATATGTGACACGCATCCTGTATACTGCTAGAAATCCTTGTGATTGATTTTGAATGGTCAAATCAAACAGAATCCATAAGAAAGTAGTCAAAAAGGTCACAAACTTTGATGAGTAACAAAGATATGGTGCACAACACTGTGAAAGTTTCTGTCAGCCCGAGCCTGGAGGGGGAGGAATTCTCATATAAAGTGACAGGGATGCTCATCAGAAATCCAGGGTGTGGCTCAAGTTACCCTGTTACTAAACCATCATTCATTATTATTATTTAATATTTATTAGTAGTAGTATTAAAAAGTAGCCTTATATGAACAGGCTCCTGAGTAGGGTATAGGGCAAAAAGAAAATCAGCGAAAAGCAAATTGGCGAGTAGAGCAAAATGAGCACATACTGGGCTCTGGACATATCATTGGCTCACTGGGGTTAACAATCTGGTTAACAATCGATCTGGTTAACAATCTGACACCGTTTAATGGTTGTGTTAATATAATAATTATATTATTGGATCTTACATTTTTTTCCTCTGGGAGATTAAGCTAATTAGTACATTCTTTACAAGAACATACTGTAATTTCTCATTTTTCAAAAAAGATCTAGTATATTTATTATTGGACAAACTGATGGTTTAAAATTATTGTATGTTGTAGAGAATCTGAAAAAATTAATTGTCTACTCCAGCTGAGATACACTGTGTAGCTCAGATTAATGGGTATCAGCAACTATACTGCTCTATGCAAAATTATATGACTAAAACCATCCAGTAGTATTGCTGCATGTACAAGTTATTGGTATTAATACCACATACCAACATAACTTAGTTGGCTCACTAATAGGCACTTACCAAGAACTAATTGGGTGGTATAGAACACTATACCCAAAATACAGTTGGGCATGTTAAGAAAGTGCTCCTTGCCAAGTAAGACCTCGACAACTCCAAAGCCTTAACTGTAGCTGGATAATTAATAGAAACAAATAACAAACAATCATGTTTACATCACATCAGATTATCCTATAATAATAACAATATCGACCTGTCTTTTATCTTTCATTACAATTATTGTCAAATGTTAAGAAATTGATCTTGAAATAACCTTCCACCTTTCAGACAATTGATGAAGTCAGAAGACCATGAATTTTCAGAAATCAATTGTTCAGAAATGAACAATTTCAATGGCAATTGAACAATCCGAATACCACTAAGATTGCCTCCTCTACAGGCATGAGCTGCGAGCGAGCATAAAGTGAGACCAGGGGCTGACGGTCTTCTCCCATTCCCATATTTCCTTGTGCCCCCACTTTTCCCAAAATTTAATATTAAGACGATTTCCGCTGGACGTTCGAGCAAAAAGTGCAACGAATTAAGTTACCAAAAAAATACTCATAGCACGGTAACATTTTGAATACAGTTAGAAGAAATTATCGATAAATTAGCTCCCAAGCTGACCCCGCGAGAGAAGTCATTACATATTTTAATTAAAAAGACGCTTCATGTCAGTTCAAATCAAAATGGCGTGCGTTTTTTATCATTTTTTACAAGGTTTGACATTAATTTTCTCGAGAATGCTTGAGAATTTAATTGCGGGGTCACTTGGATAAGTGAATTAAAGTGATATGTTTCAAATAGTATTCAAAATGTTACCGTGCTATGAGTAGATTTTTAGTAATTAATTTTTGCACTTATTTCACTTATCGAACGTTGAGCGGAATTAATCCGTCTTAACTTTTTTCTGAGTGGGTACAGGTGACTGGGGACAAGAGTCCCTCTTTTACTTTTCAGTACTAAAAATCATATGCTCAGTCAATTTGCAGAGACAGAATTCCAGTTAGAAAATAAGGAAAAACAGACAACCCAACTGTTCCTTCACTTTTCAGACTGGATACTATTAATAAACTAAATAAACACAACTGTACATCTAAGGTAAAGTCTTCATGAGCCTAGTAGCCTACCACTGCCAGAGCTTATCCCAGTTTCTGTAGCATGAACTGACTAAGAGTATTGTTACTCCCCCTGTATGGAGTGCTAGTCCACGCAGGTTACCCACCCTACCTCCCCTCCCCCACCCCCCTCCCCTGCTTCACCGGTACCCATTTATTATACCCCTGCGTGGAGAGAGGCACAGTGAGACTAAAGAGTCTTGCCCAAGAACACAATACACTGGGGCTTGAACCCAGACCACTCGGGCCGCTCAGACCGCTCGGACCACTCGGACCACTCGGACCACTCGGACCGGAGTTATTTTAGCATCATTGATATCAGGCCAATCGCAGTTCAGTTATATTTAGTGTGGTTATTGTGGGCAAAGTAGATTAACAAAGTCCCTGAACCTGGTAGCTACATGTGCGTATATTGATTCAAGCTACACGTACATACAAGAGTCATGTCTATCCCACAGTAGACTAGGCAATATACATTTCATCAATTATTTTGTTTTGTTTTGATATTGGTCTTATTAAATATTGGGATCAACAGCTTACCTGGAGGTGAGCACTCGTGAACAGCTCATATTCTCACCAAGATCACAAGCTGCTTTGTATGTGCTGTCTTTGTGTTTTCTGGTCTCCACATAAAGTGCATACACAGACACAAGGATTCCAAGTGAACACAACAAGATGTGCTCAAAGGAATCAGAAAACAGTAAAGCTTGCTGAGTCATTGTGGATTTTCTTCAGCCTTCGGAATAAAGGAACAGTAAAAGAACAGCCAGCGATAATGTCATCAAACTGAAAATGCCGCAGTAATATCACTCAAAAGCTTCTTACCAAAAACTAGATGGATATGAAGCTCAATTCCAAGCAGTATACTTGAAATAAAAGGTTTATAATCAAATGACAGCGTATACTGCACAGTGCACCTGTCGTTCGCCATCTTGACCGCGTCTGCTTAATGAGCCTGGGACCGAATATTCGACCCAGGCTGTTCTCGGCCACCATGCAGAAAACGAGGGAGAAAGAAGCTCACTAATATGTTGGTTTTGTATACAGATCAAATAAGACGGTGAGTTCAAATGGTGGAGAATTCAAACTCCAGATATATTTTTTCCCTTGCGACAAAAACAAACCCGCTAATTCTTAGATTTGTGGTTAATCAGCGATGATTTACAAGAAGACATTTCTGCAGTAAATTAAGACCAACCAAGAGAGTATAGCTCTTGGACCAACTTATTCCCTAGAAATTATTAATTGTTCACGAGACTCCATTCGATAAAGTTAATACCCTTGAACCATATGGTATGAATATCCGTGATGACATTCTGTAATCTACGTCACCAGGCTCTGACGTCTCTCATCTCATCTCCCCGAGAAGAGCGTGGGCTCATTTTCCCGAACAGCGGCTGGTAATGGAGCCTACGTCATCTCCCACTTCTTTCTAGCTAAAATACAATCTCGTACCCAGAGTCAACGGCCTCCTCGGTGAGCGGTGGTCGTCTCCAGGTCTAACCTGGCGACGACTACTGCTGACTGAGGAGACCGTCAGGACTCTGGGCACGAGATTGGCTAAAATATTGTACTACAGTGGAACTCCGGCTGATTTCTCGAACCCTCGATTTCTCAAAAACCCCGATAACTCGAACCAAAAGTTGTTTCCCTTGGCCTTGTTTCACTATATTTTTACCCCCGATCAGTTTCGAACTTCCCGATTTCTCGAACCAATTTTCGTTCCTGTAGAGGTTCGAGACATCGAAGTTTCATTGTATTTTCAAAAAAGAGGGTCCTGATGGGGTTTAACTGATAGCTGAGAATTGGCCAACATTTAACTGTTATCTGAGAAATGATCGACCAAAATTTCAACTGATACTGAGAATGATATATTTTAAAATTAACTAATAGCTGAGAAATGGCTAAAAAAATATAACTGATAACTGAGAATCCAGCACCCCCAGTCAGGACCTCTATACACGCTGTTGCATCAGCATTTCAATAGTCTTTGGAATTTTTATCTAGATTACCTTTTGGCTAAGTAGACTGCTCATTGGATCCAACGTTCCAACTGTAAAACCGAAAGGCAATGGAAATAAGGTCCAATCTATTTGATGTGGAAAATACGTTAATGGTCTTAATGTGAAGTAAAATTTTGTGAAAATTTTCAACCATGTTATGTTTATTTGAAATATTTGTTTATATACACGGCCCAACAAGCTTTTAGCTTTACACAAACCGTGTATAAATAAATTTAATACATTTATTTTTATTTTTTTATAAATCGCGTTCAATAATTGACCGAGAAAAGTTATTTTGTGGCGTTGAACAGTTTATTTTTATCTCTAAGGGCCGGAGTGCCAATAAGTTATTTATTGATGCCATTGGTGCCATCGATTAGTTAGGAGGGGGCCCGAAACATTTTCCGGCCGGGCCTTAAATTTTTGTAGGGACGCATGGCCCACGGGCCCCTCCCCTAAATCCGCCACTGGTCTGTGTTAAGAAAAGTGAGCCGCTAGAAAAGTTAATAGACACAGCGTGGTTATTCGTGTGTGAGTCTGCGACGAGGACGGCGTGGAGGCCTACATTGTGTATTGGTGGTTTGCATCTGATTCCATCAAAATTCTAAAATCTAAGCTGTTCTGATTACTGATTTTCATACACCTAATTGCAATAACGTTGTCACATCAAAAAGAAAAAAGAAAAGTGCCAAATAGGAATTAATTAGCATTAATCATCATAGCTTGCAACATTCACAATACGCACATTTTGTAGCTGTATATTAACAGAAGCCCATTGGGTAATGGGTTCCTGATATTAATCATGTAATTGAGAGAAATCATTTGCATCAGTTTCTTGGTGTCATTTTGATGACATTTGAGGCTGATTCATCTAGCGAATTTCAATTCCTAATTAATTCCTATTTGTTTTTTTGCGTTTTGCCTTTTGCTTTTCGCTTTTTGATATGACAACGTTATTACAATTACGTGTATATTCTAGATTTAATCTCTATGCAAGGTTTGGTATCGATTCAGTGCTTTTTTCAAAAATGAAGCATTTTGCAATTTTTGACCAATAAGATACAAGGTAATTAGTGTAAAGATGTATTTATTCTTAAGTATTTTGATCCCAGGAAGGGTACTCAAGTATATTAGTGACAGGGAGGTGAGAAGGCCTTTGGGGGGTTTGAAATTAGCGATTTGGGGACTTTTGAGGGGTTAGACATTTTCTGGTGGACTTTATTTTGTTACAACGACTTTGGCAGGGACTATTTTTGAGGTTGATAAAAATTCCCTGGAAAAAAATGTATCGCTTCCCACTCAGAAGAAATGACTGCAGTCTGCGTAGTAAAGTTTGTGACAGATGCATGATGTGTTAATAAAGTTGGACTATATATATATGAACTACCCTGCACTTTGAGGTTTCTTTTTACTTTTTTATGAGGAGAAAAATTGACTTTTTGGGGGTTACGTTCTCATGGTTCTGGGTTGTTGGACTTTTCGGAGGTCTAGTTTTAGCCTAATGGACATTTTTGGGGTCTACAAATTTGGCCTCATTCGCACCTCCGGTCACCCCCTAGAATTTTGATCAAGCTGCGGCGACTACACAAACATGAGTTAAGCCGAAATTTTTCGAAATTTTAAGTCAGTTTTCTGATTTACTAAAAAAGTACCTTTAGATTGAAGGAAACCTGAAATAATAGCTTACTACGGTAGGGAAAAAAAAAACACAAAAGAAGTAATAGTTAACCAAAAAGGAACAAGGATGGTTTTGACTTGGAAAGAATAACATGGTTTGCGAACGACGAACATTAAAATAAATGGGCTATAAGTGAATGTCCGGTTCAATTCTCGTGGCTTGTTCTCTGCGTCACTTCTTGATTTGGTTACGAGTCTGCGAGATTTATCAACCGCAATAAAACGTACGTGTTGTTTACTATAGCCAAAATATATTGCGCAGCTTTTCGAACTTTAATACGTGACGCCTGTTTTTCGTTCGTTTGACTCGTCATTTGAATAATAAGTGAAACGAGCTTGTGGGCGTTACAGGTGAGCGGTATGTTCTCGAAGATTCAGTCATTATTTCTTCGCGGTTTCACACAATCTAAAAACTGATGGTGTCATAAGGGCAAGGTCCCACAAACTTCAGAATGTTTTCATGATTTTTAAGATGTTTGTAAATAATTTAAAAGAGGTGGAGTGGTTAGTGGATTTGAAATAAATAGGAAGAAAATAAAGATTTATTTAGAATTATAATTTTAAATTACTGCCGGAAGATTTGGATAGGCACCAACCGTGAAGACCGCTATTAACCCCTGGCGCCACATTAAGACTTCCTTTCTATTTTAATATTTCCTAACTCTCATCCCATTTCATGTCAATTCACCTCTAACGCCTACTTATTCACCTTATGACTTCTATGGTCACCTAGTAACCACTGGGTATAATTATTTATCAATATATGGAGCTTTCGAACAGGAACATAGAAAAAACGGCAGATTCGGCATGTTACAAATTGATCTGTTGTTTTATACTTGGAAAACAAAATGATATTTGTTGTTCTCAGCAGCTTTTCGCTCTCTCGGTTTGTAAGCTGTTGCATTTTTGTCTCCATGATGTATGTTATATTTCACACAGGTAAGAGTTTTATATTCTTCATTCAATTATTTAATACTGATCGACTTTTTGACGAGTGTTTTTTAGGCGATGGACACCGTTTTTAAACAACGCATTATGCGATGACCTTTTAAACATTTTCAGTTTGCGTCATCACAATTTAACAGAAGAATTATCGAGTGGATGTAGGTGAACGTTTAATCGTTTGTCTCACGTTTGTCTCACTTTGAGATGTCGATCGAGTGGCAACTCATCTCAGGAGTCCATTAATATAAACTTGGATCTCAGATGTTTAGTTTACTTCGACTGTTTTAACTACTTTTTAACTTAAACTCAGACATTTTCTTCAAAGTGTTTTTTTTAGCCGTTATGGTGTTCATTTTCACGATAATTTATGATTTTACTGCTAAAATTATAAACACAAAACTGAACTGGTAATAAAGAAAGAAACTAATCAATGCTACAGAGGAGAAAACAACCGGCATAACAACAATGCTTTGCATAAAATATGAACTTCCCAGATAGGAAGTCAGAGCCAATAACTGGCGTGGGGACTGGTGCATACAAGCAGCGATTTTGTGGGTTTGTTGATCTCTGAAAACAATTATGTGTGGTGAGCGCTGGCCGCCTGCAAATAGCGCTCTCTTTGTAGACTATTGAAACACTCAGCGCAACATTAGTTTATATAATACACTTTTTCAAGACGATTGGGACGAAAATATTTGTGTTTTTTCTGTCGCATTCACATTGTTTCGGCTAAAATAGGGACTTTGAGCAACCACAACAGAAATGTGGAGCGCTTTTAAAAGATGAATTTTTATTTAGTATCTCCAGTAATTTTCTAGTAACATCCATTCAATGTCTTGCTCACTGTAAAGGCAATCCTCTAGAAAAATATTTAAGGACAACTTCGGGAATATTTACCCTTTTTCGTTTAGCGACGTTCTCTTTGCCGTCTATCTTCGTGTGCATTATTTATTAATTTCTCACATCGAGCAGAAGAAGTAACATTATTAACATTGTGGAATATATTTCAAAAACACATTCAGTGGTTTGCTGAAATTTTAATTTAAAGCTTCAGAGTCACCTTCGAGTTTTGTTTCTCTTCTTTGGAGCTTTTTAATTGATTTGGACAGAATAAAACATGAGATGAAATAATAATAGTTTTGCGTGGAGAAATTGTGACATCTTAAGAGATCTAATGAATACTAATAGTTTTGCGTGGAGAAATTGTGACATCTTAACAGATGTATAAATAATAATAGTTTTGCGTGGATAAATTGTGATATCTATAGTTTTGCGTGGAGAAATTATGACATCTTAACTACGTTCATTTCAAATTAATGAAGGTCACCGTAGACCTTCGTGGGTGTCCTTTGGCGTAGGCGCGCCATTAAAAAACAAACACAATAAACGACATATCATAAAAAATCTTATTACATGTAGAATACGAGAAAATGATCACATTTTATTTGAATTTCACTCTTACTGAGGTGTACAAGCTTTCAAACGCCAAGTGAATTTATCAAGTATCAAATTCCGGTATGCAGGTGTTATGGTATTGCATTATTTCAACCACAAACCCATGATATTCCTATTGCTTATTTTATTATTAGTCTATAAAATTTGAGTATTTACCGATTCATTTTTTTTTTGCAAAAGTAACCGCAGGATACCAGATTTGAATACCGCCTACACGAAATTACTCGCTAATACTTTGTGAATCTTCGGGCCAAATATCAGGGAAATCATGCACTCGGTTGTTTTGTTGTCAATTCAATAGCAAGCCATCATGATCTTATATATAGCTTATCATCACTTTCAGTAGATATATAAATGTGTAACAGTACCAAAATATTATAACACATACGTTCTTTAGTCCTTTGAGGTTCGTAATTAACCTTTTTGGGGTTTTTTGTAAATAACTGGGGTGACACAAAATAATAAATTTCCGTGGAATTAGTAAATATTTTTTCCAATACCACTTTGCGTAGTCGAGGTTGAAAATGTAGATTGGTAAACATAAGTTAGAGTTTCATACTAGACGCCCAGCCAAAAAAAAAAAATGATCATAAAATTATTTTTTAGATTTTTACTATACTATACTTTCACTTTTTTAGCTTCTTTTATGTTAATGTATATTTTTTTTAGATGCAGGGTCAGCCTCAGAGCTGGATGAGCCATTCTGTTGAAAAAAGTTTTTACCTCACCTTATCTAACAGCGGACATTTGAGTATTATATGAAACATTTTACAAATGGGAACGTGACCATGCTAAATTACAGAAAACACGGCGCCCGACAGCTGTTTTCATAATTCGTTCATCGCCATACATGCATAATTCCCGCTCAATATAACACTCAACATGATTCAACTGAATACTTCTTTTTTCAAATTCTGAGATCCGGTACTCCTATTACTGTTGTTTAACTTATATGGTTGTCAGTCAAAGGCATGCCGGCAGTTTGTTTACTAAAACAGTTTGAATCCCAGTGAAATTATGAACATGTGGAAGTAACTTTTACACAAAATTGCCTCAATCGTGACCCCGGGATCGAGACCCAAGAAAATTTCGAAAAAATATAAATAAATTAAATAATATTCAAGGTCGACAATCACGCAACTGGGACTAATTAGCATGACGGCTGTATTTGTTTTATCCCGGATGTGGCATACATTACATGCCAATGATTACGATCCATTGTCAGCCTGCATAAAAACCTGTGGATAATGAATTAAGAATTAAGTTGTCGTACTAGCCTTGAAATTTAGGGGCTTATTTGACTTACTGTCGGAATTGGACATTTCCCATTAAATATAGTCTCTTGCCTCTGTTTCAAGACGATTCCTTTTTTTTCTTTCTTTTTTTTTCTTCTTTATTATTTCAAAACGATTCCTGGTGCGAAACCATTCAAATGAAAATGCATTTGATTCGCATTTCAATGAACTTGTGAGTAAAAATAATTTAGATATGAAAGACTCACACCAGGACTCGTTTTAAAACAGAGGTGAAAGGCAACTAAATGGCATATTATTGAAACCCCGATTGCTTTCTCTGTGTTGGCAAATGTATGCTAAATATCATGATTAACAAGGCACAGTTTGTTCACTTCTTGGTACTGGGTCAACAAATTAACCATGTGGAATTATATTTCAGTCAATGTTCTATATTATTATTACACCATGATGGGTTCCTTGTTGGATACAGGGACAGGGCTTGTTGTCCACGTTTAAAACGTCTTGGACGAAAACAGTGTAAACCCTGTGTTTCTATGATTTATTAATTCGAACATGAAACATCGAAAATCCCATATGACGCAGGTCTATTTCTATTTATTTCTTAACATGACACGTTCACTTTATAAACCTTTCTCGTATAAGTAAGATAAATGGTTAGCACACGTCATCGCGAGTTAAGCGGTAACTTAATTGACTAAACTGACAGAGGAACGACATATTTTCTATTAGCTTCAACAGATTGTCGTTTTCTTGCATGTCACTGTCATCGTATTACTGTCATCGACAAAATATTAGGCTCTTACTGTGTTTGGTAATCATTTGATAGTCTGCTTTTGCATCATTAATAATCATATGGCCAGCTGCTGATCATGTTCAAAATTACTGTATTTATGGCTGCATTAAAACTATAAGTTGGTATAAATTAGTATACAAGGCGGATATTGGCCAAAAGTAAATAATTATATACATTGGAGCGTGGGTGAACCTTTGAAAAAAATACTAAAAAAATACATCGGCACCAATTTGCAGTTCGCTACTACAATGGAAAACACGAAGAATCGTCACCTGCTAAAAAACTTCCAACTTGGTTTGATGAAATACTTCTTGCTTTGTTCTTTGTCACTTCTTATAATCCAAGGTATGTAAGTCAGTCATTATGTTACCATTACATGAAGTTGTCTTTAGTCCCCTAGGATCGATCAAGGAGTCAAGATCATCAGGTACATGTACGCGTGAGTCAGTGTATAACCTACACGCTTCGTTTTTAATTTGGGGCAAAAAAATAAGGGAAATCAATTTGAGATATATATTGTAAACATTCTATTATCGCCTTACGGTGGTTAGGAGACTATTTTTACAGACTCAGATCGTTATATTTTAAAGATATCTCGCCTTGCCAGAGACAAAAGTTGTTATTTATTGATTCCATCCTACATTTCATTGTATATGGAAAATTATTCTGAGTATTTATATGTAAGCTAACATAAATAAACGGCAAGTTACGGGAAGGGAAACCCTGAAACGATATAAGAAAATATACGGTACTAAATATGATATACAAATTTAAAAATGTTTTTTCAGTTTCCAATATGCTTAACTGATAGTCATGTTTTCAGAAAAGCGGCGGCGGCGTCAATGCCCAGGTGTAAGCTTCTTTAAGCTTCTTGATATTAAATGTCACGAGACCTCTGCAACTGAACAACTAAATTGTCTACGTTCAGTATTCATTTTATTTTCAGCCCCCGTAGAACGTTTGTTTTACAAACCGAAAAATAGGGAGGTGTGCGTGACAAGGAAAAAAGAGATAACAAATTCAATAAAAACATGTTTTTAATGATTCGTGTCCTCGGAAGTGTTTCACAATATGACATTATTTTTTAACAAGAAATTAAAAACCATTTACAAAGTTTCATAAGTTTGCAAGAGTGTTCACATTGTTCTCGTCCTCCTGAGTCAGGTGACACATTTTGTATCCGTAATTAAGGTTACGAACGGAAACTCTCAGGATCGACCACTCTCTGCATGCACTCTCTTCTCTTCGACTAGTTGATAACGATTGACCTCCATCTGGGTTAGGAGGGTCTTGTTACAGTTGTCGCGCACGATCTTGTGAGGATTCCAGATGGGAAGACCCCTCGGCTTTAATTGCCCTGGATCTTTGGAGTTCCATCTTGACATTGTCTCGCAAAATGTCAAAGTTTAGATGTTCTTTTCCACGAACATTGAGGCTTAACCCTCACACTTTGCATCCTACTTTCCCCTTGTGGGTACAGTAACCATAGTTCTTAGGTCCTCCGGAGGCAAATTCCAAGATGTAGTCCCCATCGTCTAACTCGTTGGTGGATTCCCATGTACCCCGTCGTCTAATTTATTGTAAACCTTATCCAATAAACGCACGGAAAATTGCATAGTGTTTGTTGGTTTGAGTGGGAGTTTTTAATATCGTGTTCACTGGCAATGATGATGATTACAATGCACACATTGGAAAGAAGACAATTTTCAACATTGGCTGGACAAAACGTTTTAATTTTCAAGCATTGGAATTTTTTTCAAAATCAGCTCGTCATTCGGCGCCATTATTTTAGGGAATCGTTATTATTCTACCTTATTCTCACTACTTTTCGCGGTTGCTTTTAATGTCACGAAAACGACAGAGCCGGCATATTTGGCAGGGTTTAAAGTAAAAAGGGAATGAATTCTGTAAAAGCTTTCAATCGAGAAAGACCAAACCAAGTATCTGAGAGACGCTGTTTGAGAAGTTGCCTTTTGGGATATTTTTCTTGGTTTACTGGAGCACATATAAAGTCGCTACAGACGAGCTTGTCTCTGGTTATAAAGAAGTTAGAAGTTAAATTGATGTTTGCTATTGTTTTTCTTTCGCTGAGCTTTCTGATTGGTTCACGGAAGTCATCCAATGCAACATCTTTTGACCAATCCCAGCGAAGATGAATTCTACTCAGCCTATGAGGTGTAACCTAAACAGGACCACAATTTGTATTCACGGTGGGTATTTTTGCACTAATCAGTTAATAGTCTTGCTTGGTTTCTTCACTTAACAGATGTATCATCTGCGACTGACATGGAGTGTGAAATAAGGTCTTCCTGTTTCCCGTCATCTGGATGTCTGCACAACAAACCGATGATAGTCGATCCAGGCTCAAACATAACACTCAACTGCTCTATCGTCACAGGAGGACTGGTACAAGGCATTACCTGGGAAAAAGCAAAAAACATTACTGGGTCATCAGATTTGGTTTTACAGCAATCCAACTCGAAAAATAATGGGAAATTTCCATGTCAATGCACCGCTATAAATTTCACACGTAAGTGTTTTCGCAGTCGTTAACATGTTCCACCTTGTATAAGAGATAATTTAACCATGTCTTACAAAAATAAAGCTGTCTGGTTAATGGTTTCAAGAAAACAAAGGAGGCGCGAACGAGTAATGAAATTAATATCGTATTTCCTCGAGTAAGCATTTGGGGCGCTTATTTCAAATTTCAGTTTTTCCCTTGTCAATCGCAATGATTAAACCAGCTATATTTTGAAAGAATATTATTTATGCCAAGAATCCTGGAGTACTTCCACCCTCTCTTGCTCAACCCATTCATTCAGGCTGCTTTTAACATTTGTGTAAGTGCAATGGTGGGTTAATAAATTTAATGCCTTTCTGCGGGCGCTTATTCGAAAAGGTGCGCTTAATCTATGAAATACGATATAACATAAGCGTTGGAAAGTGCTTATGTTATTTTGATGTGACACAGGTCTTTTATTCTCAAAGCCGTTTAATACGGACAGAACCTAATAAAAATTACATAAATCAGTCTCCAGAAAATAAATGAAAATATAAATACAAGGTTTGTACACAAAACATATGTTGCTGGCTAAAACTAGAAACAAGAGACATGAAGGCTGCTCTGGATCCAATAATAGATGTACAGACAAACAAAATGTTATACTACAATAGCCTTACTTTGTCATAAAGACAGAAACCGAAATCACTAGATAAACAAAGTTATAAAATATCAAATAAGCTCACCCTGACGGCCAAACATCTATAGGCACTAAAAGAAACACGAACTGTGTAAACTAATGGAAATTACAGACTAATTGGAGATGTAATAACAATCAAAAACGATAATAAATGGCTGAACTGAAGCGGAAAACTACGAACGCATGGCACAAGTTCACAGCCACTGAGAAATACAAAACTGCACGAAACGGCACTAAAAATATTATAAATCTCCAAATAAACCTATGCTACAAAAAGAATAATACCTAAACTAAAAGATTATGTAATGATTACGAGACGATGGGCAAAACTTACCGATAAAACGAAATAGATTGCAGGTTGAATGAACAGACACGCTAAATCTCCTTCGATGCACACCACAACACCGGTATGCGCACGCGCGGCCGTGTTGGCCCACAGGGAGCCCATGTATGCGTGAGTTACGTACCGTCACATTGAGATAGGATTTTATGTCTTAAAAAACCATCAAGATGCAAACAGGTCAAACAGGAATACAGTGCAGTGACTCGTCAAAAGTATCTAGATATAGCGATTTGAATCAAGTTGACAATTATAGCTCTCTGCAGAATACCGTTATGATTGGTATTATGTTCGAGGCCTAGTTTAGAATCAAAGTAAATTAAGAGCTAACACTTTTTTAAAAAACAAAAACACGATTAAACGTCATAATTCAAGGCAAAATATCAACTTTTTGTCACCTAGGTGCACTGAAAATTGATTGGAAAACAGGTACACCAAATGATATCATTCAAGACAAACCAAATGAATTGAAATGTGTTATCTCGGGATGGCCTCTCCCTCGCGCAGTGTCTTGGTACAAGGACGATAAACTAATCACCAACGGAACTGAAGGAATGTATCACTCACTGGAGAAGACAGCAGAAACTGTGTATAGCATACTTCATCTTCCGCCCGGACGCGAGGAGCAGGAAGGATTCTACAATTGCAGTGCAATGAACAGTATTCCTGGATGGTCAAGCAGCATCTCAGTTAAGATACAGATGGAATATTCATGTAAGTTATCTTAGACTATTTACTCCACCCAGCTAAACCTAGTCCAATCCCTCGACCGCTGTTGAAGAGGGTCGAGGGAAACTTCCTAGCGCATACTCCACTTTGACCAATAGGAAACGGTTGGTTATTGAGCATGCTTCCTGGATTTAGGGGCAACAGGAAGCATGCGCATATAAGAATGCGAGACAAAACAATTGTTCTATACAAAACAGTTTTTGGGTATGGCAGCAATAATACGTACGAGGTTTGGCATCTAAATCGAAACGAATATCTACAATGAAACGGATAGCGCTAGTAAATAGAGGGAAATAAGGGCTGCATTGACCAGTATGAAGGTTTACAGCATGTAGCTTAAAGATATGGAAATTATCCAGACGAGTTCAGTAGACATGAAATAAACCATATGAATAAGCTACAGAGGTTAAGACGACGTTACATGCAAAACGTTTTCCAAGTGCAATTGTTATGGTTATTATGGTTGTTATGACAATAATTTTTACCTCATAATAGTATTTGCGGGAGACACGGTGGCTAGCACGTTAGACTTTGAATCGAGCAGTTCGAATTCAGGTTCGAGTGCTGGTCCGTGGGGGTCAATGTTCTGTGTTCTTGGGAAAAAACGCTTAACTATCACCGTGCTTATATCCACCCAGGAGTAAATGGGTGCCGACTAATAGCAGTTATTACAGATATCAGCGGTTTATTTATTTATTTATTTGACATGCAAACGAGGCGAAAGGGTCAATCTGGCATTGTATTGGCCCATTAGCCTCGTTTGTAGGCTCAGATTACCAGCCGCTGTTCGGGAAAATGAGCCAGAACGAAGACCGGACTCGAGAGAGCGGCGGAAATCGAGCCTAATCCGTTTGCATACTTTTTAAAAACAAAAGAATATTTGACTGCGGGCTCAACTGTAATAACTGCTATTGGAAAGCGGAGTTAAGCGCCGGCCTGATAAGCTACTAGGTTTGCAGACAGACTGTAACCTTTAACAGTAATAATCAAGCATTGTTTCTTTTTAACACAGGTCCATCGTCAAGCAGCCCGACAATTTCCTCCTCGGAGATTCTCGCCAGCACATTTTCTAACGTGAGCCTAACATGCTTGATTGATTTTGATGAGAATTGTCCACAGAATCAATCTTGGTATTTCAACGATCAGCAAGCGCCCTTGGAAAGTGGTAACAAGTACGAAGTAGAACTAAAAGAAACTAACAGAAAATGCAAGAGAGAATATATTCTCTCCATTTTTAACGTTTCGGAAAATGACGAGGGCAAGTACAGCTGCAATTTTATCTGCGAGTATGAAACCACTACGAATGCTACCATTGACTTGAAAGTATCTGCCCAACCACCAACAGGTAAGAATATCTTTGGATGGTAGGTTCGTTGGATTGGGTTCACTGGTTAGTGTCGGTCGGTCGGTCGGTCGTCGTCGGTCGGTCGGTCGGTCGGTCGGTCGGTCGTCGGTCGGTCGGTCGGTCGTCGGTCGGTCGGTCGGTCGGTCGTCGGTCGGTCGGTCGGTCGGTCGGTCGGTTGGTTAGTTTGGTTGGTTGGGATGGTTGCTAGTTTGCTCACTCATTCAGACACGTTTTTTCGTTAAGTATAATTAGCTGCACAACAAAGCACTTTAAAGCATGCTTAGTTTGCACAAGGAGTAATTTGTACTGTCAGACCACATATATAAATAGTCGCGCTGTTTATAGCCTGTTTCAGGCTATAAACGAAAGAAGAGCGAAAGAAAGCGAAAAGAAAATAAAACGCGCGGGACTGAACTGGACTGAGCTCGTTTCAGTCCCTTCGCTCGCCCATTTTTTTTTTTAATTTCATGTTTCCCCCTCGAACTGAGAGCCTGAAACATACTATGTTGTTTAACTTTGAGTAATTTTAGTGCATATAATATCATTATGTCTTTCAGTTTCATTCTCAGAGATTCCAAAAAACAGGTCCACTTCAACTCAGTCAAATACAGTTGTCATTCAGTTTTCCTCTAATCCAGGTCAGTACTAAACACTGTCTCAAAGTATCTGTCAGCGGCTGTTTGCACAAAAAGCTTTAAAACCACCAAACATGACCTGTATAAAACTTGATATATAGGACAAAAGGAAATAATCAAGCCATTACATAATATTATGACCAGAGGTTCGTAAGCAAATGGGTTCACCCTTTAGCTCTGTGAATGGCAAGTTAATATTTTATAGAGTTGTTACTTTTTATAGAGCATTCAGAATAATAGTTAATAGAGAGAAATGGTTATGAAGGCCGGAAAACTTAACTTCAAAGAAGCAAACAAAGAGGCCGAGATTTATGTTGGAAGGTCCACGACTGTGCACAATCTTTTTTGCGTCCACACACTGTGGTTGAATTGTGTAACCGAAACATTTCTATTGGTTAGTTACTCGGACACAACTCAACCTATTGTGAAAAAGCGAACAAAAACATTGAACAAAGAACTTTGTTGTGCTTCATAACCATTTCCCTCTATTAACTTTGATTAAATTTTGTGAGAAAAATCAAATTATGGAATGCGTAGTGAGATAAAAGAGGACATTCCATCATTGTTTGAAGTGAGATGTTATTTACATAATTCTATATATGGCACTGACGTGGTACTAAATAGCGGCTGAAAATCGTGTTGGTTCAATTTCAAATTTTCTCTTAAGCCTGGTTTCCATATAATCGCAAGGATTGCAGCGATCGTTGCAATCGACGATCGCTTCGATCCTTGCGTTCCTTGTGATCATTGAGACTACAGGTTTCCATATGATCGCAACGATCGCAATAGTGGTTTCCGTATATTAATACGATCGCAAAGATCGCAAGGATCGCAGAAATAGAAACTTTTCTATTTGTGCGATCGCGGTCGCAAGGATCAGAAGGATCGTGACGATCGCAACGTTTTATGGTTTCCATATGATCGGCTGCGATCGTTGTGATTATATGGAAACCAGGCTTTAGGGTATGTTTTCAAAATAAGCAGCAAACACGTCTGGTAACAGATGGACGTTTAAACGTTTGGGTCACTCACGATGGAGTCCCTTTGAGGTGTTGATCGCGACGTTTCGACTGTTTTACTACTAGTCTTCATAGGCGATGAGGTCTATTTGTTTACTGTCGCAATATGTAGCACGCTGGTGCTCTTTTTATGATGCATTTCGATCCTCATTATTATTTCGACTAGATGTTGTTCCTTCAGCGGTCTGCTGCGCTATCGATCGGCAGTTGTGTTTCTTGATCGTAGGCTTGAGGAATGCTTGAGGAATGCTTGAGGAATTTCGATCCCCCATCCCTGTTGATGTTTTTTAGATAGTGAGTCTTATATGTTTGGCCTCTTTAACCTTACGGGCCGGTACCAATGAAGGTCTCTGTCAATAAACTTAACCTCGTTCCAAGTAGGAAGGTTCATGTTCCGAAACTGCGGAGTTTTAAGTATGAGCAAGCCGTATGTCTCTGTCGTGTTCCTTTATTCTTTCACGCATCGATCTCCCTGTTTCACCGATATACACGTTGCCGTCTGATAACGCTTTCCCCGGATAAAAGTAAACTTAGGCCAACGCCCCAAAATGGATTCTGGTTCGAACATCTCCGTCACTTTTATGTGGGTAATTAACAAACTAAATAATACTGATTAAACTTTACAAAGTGGAAAAATTCACGTATTTTCTATTATTTTTAAACCTCTCCTGGCCATTGAGTAGCCAATAGTATTGAATAACTGAATTCTAATGCTCGGCTTTGCTTGTTTTTATTTTCTTTGAAGCCAATCAATTGTGACGAAGATTATAGCTTGAAAATGTCACAGTGTTCTGAATCTACTGATGGAAATGAGTTTCTTTTCATGACTGTTTTAATCAACAGGTCGCCGAGAGTGGCAGCTGCCAGTCATCATTTTATCAGCAGCAAGTGTCGCTGTATTGTTCATGTTTGTCGTGCGGTTTGTTGCCATGAAAAAGTGGACATCGTCATATAGCAGGACAAAAGGTAAGTTACAAATGAGATGGCTTGAAGGATTGCTGGGCAAAAAATATCAACGGCAACTTAAGCAATCCTGTTTAGCTTATAGTAAACGTAGTTTAACCCTATTCTGCCTGGGCATTTTTTTTTTCGTTCATGAGCCTGGTGGCGGGGGGGGGGGGGGGGGGGGGGGGGTGGCAGAAAGTAGGCCCAATTGATACGTCGCATTTTAAAAGTCGCATTTCAGTCGCGTCGAATGTATTTGAAGTCGCGTGAATGATCTCGCTGGTATTAATTGATTGGACTGCATTGCAATACACCATGCATTGAAGCAACGTGTTCTGCTTTGCCATTTGTGTGGGGCATTGCGCTGAATTGATGCCAGTTTTCTGGGAATTAAATTACATTCGATGCGACTGTTTAGTTTTTTTTTTATTGCTGGCAGATGGCCTCGATGAAGCGGATGTCATAAATCGGTTGTTTATCAGCTTCAGTTCAAAGGACAAAGACTGGGTCACTGACAATCTCATTTCAATCCTTGAGAAGCACTCGATAGACTACAGCATTCACAGCCGGGACTTTGAACTTGGAAAGCCCATCGTCCAAAACATGGCGGACAATGTGTACTGCAGCCGTCAAGTTTTGATCGTTTTATCTGAGAATTACCTCGCCAGTAACTTTTGTCGAGAGGAGCTGCACATGGCCGTCCAGAGGGATGTGGACGCGGGAGATTCGTCACTGATTCTTGTGATGATCAACAAGTTAAAGAAAAAGCAACTACCTGCCGCTTTGAGAAACAAGAATATGTTGGACTTTGACAAACACAAGAAGAAACAAGATTGGGAACAGAAAATATTACGTGAGATATTAGAAGGCAAAACCCTTAAGACCGATGAAAGCGTTTGAGAAAGCCGTGGTCTAAGCCAAATAAAAAACAACACTAGTTATACGGGGTTATACTACGTCTTAATAATACCACGTTGTAATAATACAGTGTAGCCTCCACCAATTCATCCTTAAAGTGCCCCTACGATCAAATTGTTGATATTCATTTTTTTACATTTTCGTGTACAATATGCCTTTCTTACATATCTTGCCAAATTTCAATCCATTACGAACATTAGAAATCATTTTTATTGGACTTTTATTTCCGAGAATTTACGGCCGTCATTGCTTGACCTTGTTCCAAGGCTTGGTTGCGAATTAGAGAAAATGACGTCAGATACTCAAAAATACCTCACCTCATGAATATCAACAATTTGATCGTAGCGGCACTTTAAACTATGTCTAATTTAGACTTTGTTTAAAGAATCAGTTTTTAGTGTTTAGGAACTAGTGTTTAGAAACTCACACAGCATGTAATTATTTTGAGTTGCATAACATCCAAGGAAATAACAACAATCTGATTTGTTTTCTTTAAATGGTCGTTTCCTGCACTAAAGGATCGAGTGGTTAAGCACCTTCCACACGAGCAAGTTTTCCTTGACAAGGGACATTGACAATTTTTATTTGCTCGTGTGGATAAACAAGTTTTTCCCTAAAGTGCCACTACGATCAAATTGTTGATATTCTTTTTTTTACATTTTCGTGTACAATATGACTTTCTTATATATCTTGCCAAAGTTCAATCCATTACGAACATTAGAAGTCATTGTTTTTGGACTTTTATTTCCGAGAATTTACGGCCGCCATTACTTGACCTTGTTCCAAGGCTTGGTTGCGAATTAGAGAAAATGACGTCAGATACTCAAAAATACCTCACGGGTTGAAATTATAATAACAATAAGTATAGAAAATTGCATGAAGAGCAACAAAAACTTTGGAATTTTTCTTCGTGCAATTTTCTATACTTGTTGTTATTATAATTTCAACCCGTGAGGTATTTTTGAGTATCTGACGTCATTTTCTCTAATTCGCAACCAAGCCTTGGAACAAGGTCAAGTAATGGCGGCCGTAAATTCTCGGAAATAAAAGTTAAAAAAAAATGACTTATAATGCTCGTAATGGATTGAAATTTGGCAAGATATATAAGAAAGTCATATTGTACACGAAAATGTAAAAAAATGAATATCAACAATTTGATCGTACGTAGTGGCACTTTAACAAATTTTATTTGCTCGTGTGGACGATAAACAATTTTTCTTTGACAATTTTTCTTCGTAACAACAATAACAACAACAACAGTAACAACAATAATAAAGGAAAAATTGTCAAGTGAAAACTTGTCAAGGAAAACTTGCTCGCGTGGAAGGGGCTTTATTATTAGCGAGTTACTCACGGTGGCTGGACTTGATTTCGCTGGTGAATTTTCCATCTAGGTGGATAAATGGGGAGACTCCCATCATATCGAAAAGTGAATGTGGTGATCGTCGGAAATTTGGAAAGGAGCCCCCAAGACAAAGAGGTTCCGATTCTAACGACAAGTCGGTTCATATTATATTTTCTGGCTTAGTATACCCAAAAGCTAACGGTAGTCATTCAAGGTTTGAACTCTGTAAGGCGCACCAAGCCACGATTTTTAACCCCTAAAAAGTACGACGATTAATAACAACTTCATTATCGCTTATCGCATCAGTATTATGTAGCTGTAGTTCCCTCTACTAATTGTGTTGTTGTTGTTGTTGTTGTTGTTGTTGTTGTGACCGTTTGACCACCCCTCACAACAATGTTGTGAGATGTTCTGAGATGTTGTGAAGAGTTTGAATTCATTTAAACTTTGTCTCAACATCGTCACAACATTTATTTTGTTCTTGAAATGTTGTGAGGTTGTTGTGGCCGTTTGACCGGCATGGTCACAACATGTCACAAATGTTGTGAGAATGTTGTGACAAATGTTGTGACCGTTTGACCGGGCCTTTATGCCTAAAATTAAATTATTGGATTGAGGACACTGCTGAAATAACAAATTTAAACAAATTGTAATTACCTATGCCTAAAACATTTAAACTATAAAATATTTACATTACTATATACATGAAGTGAACTGAAGGTATTTTCCTTTAAACCTGCAATAAACATACTAGAAAACACATTCTCTTATATTTTTATTGTCTCGATTTAAAAACAGTAAATTAATATATTTACACATCTTTCTTCGGATAACTTCGAATTTCTAGTGGAGTCAGTGGAGACGAATTTTCAATACTAAGAAACTGTAAAGCCTGGTTTAGAGAAAGGTTGTACAAAAGAAAAGTCAAAAACGTACGCGACAACGCCGAAAGGTAGTCTGGGATATGGCAATCAATTTTAATAAATTACTTTTACAGAATACGTGTCGAACCTACTTTGGTTGTTTTCTTTCGATACGTGCAAACATATACTCATGGTTTCTCCTGCTATCGTGCTGGAACACCTTGACCTTGATAATTCTCGCTATCATGCTAAATGCTCAACCTCTTCCAATAATTGTTCATTTATTATCTCAATCTCAAAAAAATTGGCCTAGATTTCTTGAAAATGCCAGACCGACCGGTCAGGGTCCACTCGGACCAACCGCTGGAAAATGGAACGACATTTTCCGATCGAAGCGACCGACCGAACGGAATGCCGGTTCTCTTTTCTCAAACCATCATGGAGGACGTCGTAATTGTCGTAATCGGCTTCCTGTTTGCGAAGATTCTGAGGAATCTGAAATCGTGAATGACGTTATAGAGGCTGGTGACGCTTCGTGCTTTATGCGGAGACATTTAAGGACGGTGCCTCCTATTGTTACTGCGCATACGTTCTGCGCATAATTTCTCGCGTCATTAGCGCGCGCTCATACAGAACATTGCAAAATCTCTTTAAGGCTAAGCTCGGCAGGGAAATATATGGTCGTTTTCTTCATATAACTTACAAAAACGCGTGGTGACCCCTACTTTTTATGTTATAAAATGGAAGCGGTAAGCCTATTAAACATATGATTAATTTTTTGTTGTGTGCAAAAGTTATTTAGACTGTATTTTTGGTATACCAGAGGAGAGCTGTCAGGGTTGATAATTGCTACGTTGCGATGATTTTTAATTAAAAAACACATAAACAGTAGTTGTTATATTACCATTTGTTAAGTATTTTAAAGCTTTTTTATATTTATTGTTGCTTTCGTGTATGTCAAGGCAAATTCAAAGGGAATCTGCGAAAAAATATGTTTTTCTTTTTTTCCGAGAAAATGCTATTTCAGCATTTTTTCCAGATTGAAGCTTGATTATCTCTGAAAAATGCGTAGGTTACCCCCAATTTTCTTTTTGGAATCCAATAGCCCTTGCTAAGATCTGCTTTTCCCGCATAGTCATAAACCGCGCAAAAATACTTTGGTATTAGGAGGCACCGTCCTTAAATCGAGTAATAGGCTTATTTTGAGGCTACATACCTTTGTAATCCGGTTTTGTATTGCCCGAGCGAATTCCAAAGTCATTGTAGAGTTACTCAAGGCTCATATGATGAACAGCTCTGCGGGAAGTTGTAATACAGGCCGAATTCCGATGACTACCAGAGCGAGAGAGCATATTCTGGTGCTGAAAATTCGCATATACTACACTGATAGGTAAGGACCAGACTCGTACCCAGTCGCTATTTATCTGATTAGAAACAATTTAGCCGGGGAAATCTGGAGCGAGATTAATTATGCGTCGCGTGGGGCGTTCTGGGAAGGGGCAAAGGAAATGTAGCTAATTTGCATTCGACCCTCCCCATGACTCCCCGCGCGCCTCGATCTACTCTCGTATCCTATCTTCTCTCATCTCCAAAAACACATAAATAGCGACTGGGTACGAGTCTGGGTAAGGATAACTTATCTTCGATTCTCTGCTCGTTCGCTTTTCTTAGGGCCTCCACAGACTAGAGAGATAGTTGTCGACAACTATTTAGTTGTCGATGATAAAAAGTTGTCGATAACAAAAAAGCCAGTGTGTGAAGCTAGTTATCGATAACTAAGGGCCTTAGTTATCGATAACTAGCTTCACGCACTGGCTTTTTTGTTATCGACACCTTTTTTTCATCGACAACTAAATAGTTATCGATAACAATTGGCCTAGTCTGTGGAGGCCCTAAGACTCAAGAAACAGGTGCTAGCCGTGAACAGCAAGTTCACAAGAATGTCTTCCTGTCAATTACTGACACTTGTAGCTTTCCGGTGACGTAAACAAATGAAAGTGGCACAAAGTGGACTCGCTGAATTCAAACGTTAAATAAAGTGAACAGAGCGTATCAAAACAGGAAGACGGTTCTGAGCTGCTTTGTAATTAGTGCAAGTCACTGATTGTAACAAAAAAAAAAACGAAGCAAACAAAATATAAAATATGAAACTCTGCCGTTCAGGCACTAAGCAATACCATGCAGGCATTTCATTTTCTGCAAGCAATCTCTGTCATCTATCATGCATAATTTGCATTGTGAATCTAACTGAATACTCAAAGACTATATCAAATCTGAATAGTCGAGCAACTGTTCCATGCAAATACAATATCAGCCGTACAGTCGACTTGCAAGTTGAGGCACACCATCAGAGCTGTGCTGTGGTAAGACAAGCACCAGGTGGTCTCTCGCCTTTTGCAGCAAAATAGCACCAACGGGCTCAATATACTATTATAATACGAACAAATCTTATCGGAACCATCAACACGGAACAAATACTTCACGTTCGGTTGCCGTTTTCCGGTATTGATTCGCTTTGTTCATTTCGTAACTGTGACTTTTTTTTTTATTTGACACGTCACTTCCGGTCCGGAAAGCAACAAGTGGGTGGTAACTGAGCGGAAGTTCGACGTCCAACGTATTTTGGGAGTAGCATTCCCTTTTATAAAGAAATGTTTAGAAAGCAGTCACAAACAAAAATCCCTACATATAGCCAGAAGGAGCTTAAAGCAAAACAAAGATTTCACAGAGATCGCGATTTCTTTCAAAGAAGTTTATGTTAGCAACCAAGAAAGACAGATAGTTATGCTTATTATAAATTTTCATATCCCCGCGAAGTTAAGACCGCAATAATAATGGCCGGTGTTATAAGTACTTTGTTTGTATCCTATGTTAATTATTTCATTCAGAAATGAGAAGTTGAAAGTGTCGATTATTTAAACTAAGAAAAATACGAATTTGCTCAATCCTATTCAGTTTTCTTTTTATCTATCTATTTATTTATATATTATTAATTTATTGATTTAGATATTTATTTATTTGTTTATTTATCTATTTTTTTTTTACTCACTTACTTACTTACTTACTTACTTATTTATTATTTATTTATTTATTTATTTATGTATTTATTTATTATTTATTTATTTATTTATTTATTTATTTGTTTATTTGTTTATTTATTTGTATATTTGTTTTTATATGAACGATTATTTTTTATTTCTCTGCCAGTGGTCTTGACCATTAAAGGCCCGATCGAACTGTCTCAACAATTGTTGAGTCATGTTGAGAGATGTTGAGACCATGCCGTGTGAAACGGCTTCAACATTTTAAATGAAATGCCGAGAAGATGTTGAGACAAAGGGGTTGTCAAATGGCCTCAACATCGGCTCTCAACAAATGTTGAGAGAATGTTGAGATCGTTTAATCGGGGCCCATGTTTTATTTTTCCATTCTTGTGCAATGACATACAGGAAATTGATAGTAAAAACGGGAAGTGACTGTTCATTGGCTTGTAGGTTTTTAAGTGCATATCATTTATTATTCCCTTTTGTTTATACTAAAGGCTTGTCATTCATAGCGAACGGAAGAACATTCCAACGTATTCATCTTGCAGAGCGTCTGTCTAACGACATCTGCACAAGATTGCCTGGAGGAGCATTCAGCACTAGTGCTATCTAACTAAAGCTGCTACCGCTGCTACAGTGTGCTGTTAACAGGTATGTTTCACGTAAGTTTTGTTCTATATTTGATCTGTTCAACATTTTAGCAAAATACATTTTAATTTATAATGCTGTGAATGGATGAACTTTTTCCGTGTTTGAAACGTTTATTCCGCATATTCATTAAACTTGCTCCAAGTCTATCGTTGTAATTTTATGACGAAATATTTCGGATTTTGACAAGCACAATGAATGTTTGATACTCTCCGAGTATATCGCGGCGGTTTTCTTCTTCTCGCTGAGCAAGTGAATTTACGCGAGTGCGACGCGCGAGACTGGTACATCGTGCGCGTCCAAATGGCTGAGAAATGATCGATCTGACTGATGTTAGTTTGACGCGCAAATAGACGTTATTCCAGTATGCTGACGCGTGATTTCAATCTAGCGTGTTACAAATTATAACATACCAAATAACTTGTTGACAATCTCCTTGTTGTTAGAAAAACCTTGCCAGAGTTACAGTACAATAAAGACAAAAATTGTGCAATTAGAAGGCCACGCATAATTACTAAATTTATTGAGCGCGCAGACGGATGCGCGTGGAAGCAAGTAAGCAGCGACCCCGGGAGGGGAGGGGGTACTCCCTTAATTAAGCTATATAGGTATGTAGCGACCTAGCGACTAACGAATTTTTCTCCATGAAAATGGAGCATAAATGTAAGTTGAAGGTGATACAAGTCGATCGCTCCACTTGTTTGTTCAACCTCGATACCAGACTGAGCCAGGCTGAGCCTGGGATCGAGGCTGTTATTTGTTTCGCTGCCTATGCAAGTCGAACCTTTGTTGCACTCGAGTATCAAACACTAAATTATCATTCTAAAATAAACTGGTGCGCCATTTCCATGAACTCTGCTCAAATAAACTAGAGACCTAAACATATTCACCTAACTATTGAAATAACTCAAGTTATTTTCCGATCTGAGATAGCCATGATTTTTACAATCACTTTTATCATGCCTCATTACTTGACAGTCCAAACTTTAATTTATGTCCAATAAACGTTTTACCAAGTCTCCTAGGTAAAGATGACTTCAAACGTGAGGTATTGCATCCGTGTGCTGACTGGAGACCGCAAGGGATCTGGAACCGATGCCAAAGTGTCCCTAACAATCATAGGTAAGATATAGTGAATAACAGTCTGTTGTGAAAGAAAAACAAACTTCGATATCCTCTTCTAGACTTGGTATGGAGCGATTAGATGGCAACTGTTGTTGAAATTTGTCTGGTTATATCCGAATTCGTTTTATACGTGACAAGGTTCATCAATTAGCGAATTCATATTAGAAGACAGGAAACTCGTCTCAGACGAAATTCCGTCTGACAGAATTCCGCCTAATATAAATTTAAGGACGGTAAAATTAGACGGATAAATGTCTCAGAGCCGTGGAGACTAGGACGAGTATGAGGCCAGGTTACATTTCTATCCCAGAAGACATTGCTAAATTTCAAGTTCCAGTGTGTAGCAAACAGGAAACCCGTCCTGATTTTCTCGTCTAATGTGAATTTAAGACGGTTTTCCGTCTAAGACGAGTTTTCCGTCTGATTTTCCCGTCGTTTTAGACGGGGAAATGGACGGATAAATTTAAGACGGGAAACTCGTCCTTCACCGGATTCATATCAGACGAGTTTTCCGTCCTAAGACGAGTTTCCCGTCTAAGACGGTTTTCCGTCTCTAATATGAATTCGGCTTGTCTTTATTCTAACCGAGCTCGTTATACCGAGAATGTGCGTGTGTCCTATAGCCCGTGGCCAATTCAACATGCAAATACCGCACTGTATTGAACGCCTGGCTGGTTCATAGAGCAAAATTAAATAAGTGATACCGCGAAGGGAAATAGAAAAGTCGCGTACGGCAAATCACAATTGGTGCGAATTCGTATCTGATTGGCTGGAAGAGGAATTAGGTTTTCTATATGCAACAATTTTTTCTATATTGCTACAATTCAAGCCAAAAATACCATCCAGTGATTTTCCCAAGACTTTTGACACGGATTGTAGTTCATTATTTTCACATCATAACAAAGTCGGGGGAACAAGTACCAGTTGCGCCCGCGATTTTCGTCCCGATGTTGCTAAGCAACATGACCTATCCCCATTACGTTATGCTGGCGTGACATTTTTCGGAGTACTCGTGAGTGCTCGCGCTGTTTCCTTATTGGATAATAACAATCGGAATATCTTCGAACGTTTGAACGAATATTTGCCCAAAACACGGCACATGTTCCCCCGACTGAACAAATCGAATACGACAGAAGTACTTTGCTGTAATAGCTTTAGTTTTAGCATTGCCGCAAATGTACTACCAACTTCAATTTCTCTAACAGGGACAAAGGGACAGACGGAGCCTTTTGTCTTGGAAAAATGGTTTCACAATGCTTTTTGGGCAGGATATGAAGACAAATATGTCATGGAAGCAGAGGATGTGGGAGAAATCTTGATGATCAAAGTAAAAAATGATCAAAGTGGTTTTTTCCATTATTCCAGCGACTTGTTCTTGGACGAGGTTTCAATTAACTACGACGGAATCAGATGCTAAAAAGGTTTACGAATTTCCTTGCTTTTGCTGGGTGCAGACTGAATCTGTATTCTTTGAAGGGAAAGGTATGTGAAGTTAAAACAAGGAACCTTCCACATATATGTACATGTACCTTTGCATCGCATGATCAGTCCGCCACAAAATGCCATTTCCGAGTCATGCCTTTTACCTCTGCTTCAAAACGAGTCCTGATTCCCAACCTTTCATATGGAAATGACTTTTACTTGCACGTTCATTCAGTCTTGCAAATCAAACTCACTTCCATATGAATGGTTGAGCACCAGGACTCATTTTGAGAGGCAAACGGCAACTCAGAAATGGCACATTACCACCTTATTGGACTAATTAGCCACGTGATCTGGCTCAACACGGATGTAAATTAAACATCTCACAATGACCATGGCTCTAGTTTGCAGTGCGACTGAGGTGATAGCACTAGAATAGAATGGAGGCGTGACCAGGAACTCGTGCTAAAAATATTAAATTCGGAGACCTGAGAAAAGGTCGTTCCTCTAGAATAATGCCTAGTTAATTTAATGTCAACTTGACGTTGACAAGGTATATAATTAACCACCGTTACAAGCAGGAGCGAAAGGCGGCCTCAGCGTTTCGAATTCGAAGAATTTTCCATTCCAGTTTTATTACCTTATTACAGTCGAACCTCAACTCAACAATGGCTACCACTCTACAACGGCCAGGATTCCTAGCGACAATCTATATACGTTAACTTATGTCCAAAGGTGGCCGTTGTAGAGGGGTGCGATTGTATCTTTAAGCACAGGTTTCCCAGGTTCACAATATAATACTCGATGGCAAAATTAATTGAATTTGTACAACTGTTGTATGGAACTTTATAACTAGTAGAGACAGTTAACAGAAAAAAAAACACTGGGATTTTTCAGGTGGTAGCAGTGAACTAAAACCAACAACTTCTGAAAATGCGACCTAAGGATCTAGGACAATCAAGCCGATGATGGATTTTTTTTATTTATCTATTTTTAAATTTCAGTCCATAGCTGAGCATAATGTTATGCTCTTATCAGGAATTAACTAAATAGTCCGATTTTCTCATTTAGCTAAATTGATCACAGATGAGCAGAACGACGAAGTAAGAAACCAACGACGACTGGAAGTTAAACAAAGACAAGAAATCTACCAATGGGGAGACGACCCTGACTACAGGGGCCTGCCGGGATTTATCAAGTCCGAAAGCGCCAAAACACTTCCTAAAGATGCGCAGTTCACACAAGAAGACGCTAATGTGCTTCTCCAGGGAAGAATTTGACGATTTTCGCAAGGTAAGTTAGATTTGACACTAGACTACGAGCAGGTGATTTCGCGCGCTAGCGTGTTCTGCCACTCGACTTTCCAGAGAAAAATGAGGGACTGCTCGTAGTCTATTTTGACGGACTGAAATGAACCCTTCTAGTCCAAACGCCAGCAGCGCCATACTAGGGTTACAGAAGACAAGAAAGTTCCGTTCTCATACTGCAAATTAGCTGAGTAAACTAAACATTCTCTTTCTTTTAAAGTTTACTCCCGCATGTACAGTTGCTTCGAATACACACTCGTGTATGGCAGTTACTGTTAATTGTTAACTGTCTGAAAAAGTAATCATTGGCAGATAAACAATGCTTCGAGACAGTTATGGAACTCAGTCAGTACAATTTTGAAGCCGAAGGCTTTACTAGCCGATGGAACAGAGATCCAGTAGTACTTTATTGTTGTTATAATCCTACAATAATTTTTCTACGGTCATTTCCCAGCAAAATATTTATGTTTAAAAACGTCCACCGCGCCAGATTTAAACGTCCTTGAATATGACACTTTCAATTTCCATTCATTGATTGGTAGGGTTACGTTTTCAGTGATTTTTATTGCTCCAGGGCACATGAACAGGTTATGCCTCTACTAGGGCACTTTCATTATTGGGTGATAATTGTCCGGTAGAGGTGTACCACGTGACCTATTTGACCAATCAGTGGGACTGAAATTTTTTTTGTGGATCATAACAGATGAACTCGGTAGAACCCTCCTGTAATAATATATTGCAACGAAAACACAAAGGCAAAAGAGTGACTTACAATCTTCTCAGGTAAAGAATAAAACACTGCACTAATTGCGATTATTTTTAGGCATTCGTGCACTTCGTTGGCGATGTACCTTTGGCGGCGGAGCACTGGAAAGCAGACTCCTTTTATGGAGCGCAGTTTTTGAACGGCTGTAATCCTGACACGATCAAGCGATGCACAGAGCTGCCTTCTAAATTCCCCGTCACACAGGAAATGGTCGGCAAATTATTGGAAGCAGGAGAAACGCTTCAACAGGCCATGAAGGTACGTAATTTAAACAATGGTATAACTTTACTAGGTTATACCCGGGAGGGACTCCCCTGTTAAAGTGACGGGGTGATCGTCGTAAAGTTTTCTGAATCGTCCCCAGCCGTCTCTCAGTCTCCTATTAATATGCGAGCGTCTTGGGGACTGGGGGAAACTCGACCGCGTTAACAAGTTTCTCATAAGGAGACGACTGGGGACGAGTCGGCCTAAAAGGTACCAGAATCTTGTTTTGTGGGTGTGGCTCGAATTCATTTAGAGGAAATAATTCTAAGACAAAACTAGTTCCAGGCTTTTTTCGCCTAAAAGGTACCAGAATAACTCCTACGGTGGTAATTTTAGATTTAAACACACTGAACGGTACCTGACCACGGGAGGGGGGGGGGGGGGGGGGGTGGGGGTGGGTAACCTGGTGCTGGACTAGCATCCCACCTAGGGTGAATAGTAATACTCCTGATCGGCTTCACGCTTGGGAAACAAAAAAAGATGGGATAAGCTCCGGCAGTGTGGGCCAGTTTGGCCCTCGAATGGTTTTAAATTTTTATAGTGATGGCTTCGACCAATCATAGCGGGAACAGTACCTTGTTTATATATAAATTTATTATACGACATGATGTTTTAGAGTGCGAATACGCACAAAGAGGAGAGCAAATATGAGACCGTATTCAACGGGTCTCAGTCCCCCTGACCGCGCGCTACGGAAAACACTGATGAAAGACTATATTTTAGGAAATATATTATGTCGTATAATAAACAATTTATTCAGCGGAAAGTTGTGTAATACGGCTGGGCATTTTTACTCGTCAGTTTTTATTTTTTCTCGCCTAAAGGCTCGAAAAAATAAAAACTGACTCGTAAAAATACCCTGCCGTATTACACAACTTTCCGCTGAATAACCTCTATATATTTTTCAAGTTCTTGGGTCCTCTGTAATTGGCCATGCTGTTGTGGTTTCCCTGCATGCAGCTGCCTTTCCGTTTTCTGTTTATTTTGTTATATATATCTTAGGCGAAGCCAAATTAAATTAAATTTTATAAGTGTAGAATGTGGAAAAATATAAGTAATCGATATGTTATTTATTGGCCCTTCATATCCATGAACAATTACAAACACAATAACTATTATGACTGAATTCGCGTTCTATATTCCCTGATCCCCAGAATGGCCGTGTTTATCTGGTTGATTACGAGATTCTTGTCGACATTCCACACTACGGTACTCTGAACAGCAAACTTGAGCGACGCTACACGTGCCCAGCGTTAGGATTGTTTTACGTCAAGAGCAATGGGGACATTGTGCCAATAGCCATTCAGCTCCAACAAAGACCGAGCAATCAAAACCCAATTTGGACTCCAAACGACACTGAATTAGAATGGATCTACGCCAAAATGTGGCTGCGCAATGCTGACGCTCAGTGGCATCAAGTAAGAAACATGTCTTGTGGGGAAAATAATATTATTGTCTTATTAACCAAGCACGAGGCCGTACCCTGTGTTCAGTAGAAATCGCGATGAGTTCTGATTGATTGGGATAGAATTGTAATAAGATAATTGAAATATTCAATAAATCTTACACTTGTAAAATGTAAAAATCTAAAATTGGTACATAGACAACTCCCTACAGTAACTGTTATTTACCGTCATCAAACAATTTTTGTTTGGTAAAAAATGAAAGAAAATATGCTTTAGTCGCCATGTAGTGCAACTTTCCACTGATGGAGACGTGCATGATATTTGCACTACTTTTCGTCATCAAGAAAAAGACAAAAAGAGGAATAATTTTAGCTTGTGTAGCTAGCGGTCTTGTCGGCAAAATTCGTAAGCGGCAAAGCCGCGAGAGTCTGGGGCGGGAGGGGTGAAAGACCGCCTGCAACAATACCTAGGTATTTTGAATAGTCCGTCCACTAGTGGACGGGATTGGTTCAGAGCTGTGAACACGTCAATCAAATGTTAGCTGAGCTGCTATGTCTCTCCCAACGGAGAATGAACCAATTTTACCACAACATTTCCAGGAGACCGCGAATGAAAATGGCGACTGTTGAAGACAGTTTAATTTCTGTTAAATTTCCTGAATATTCAAAGGGAAATTCGGTAAATTTTTTTAAAGGAGTAAGAGACTTCTCGACGGTAGCAGGCTCTAGAGTAAAATGAAGCGCGAGTTGGAAAACGCCCAGACTCTCGCGGCTTCGCCGCTAAAAAATTACTTCGACCGCCAGCTACGCAGGCTACGGCTTGCGCCGCTCGTTGTCGAGGCTTTGCCGCTCATTTTGGCCGTTCCGCCGACAAAACTTTACCTCAAGCGAACAATACCACCAGCTAGAATAATTTGGGTGTGTGCATTTTATTTGTTTGGTTTCTTTAAATTTTCTTTGATTATTCCAGATGATCACTCATCTTCTTCGTACGCATCTGTTCATGGAACCCATTGCAGTTGCTACCAGAAGACAGCTACCCTCACTCCACCCCCTGTGGAAACTTTTGTCACCTCACCTCCGGGGAATTCTGGCCATCAACGCACTTGGAAGAGAAAGGCTAATACCTGCTGGAGGTGTGGCTGACTACACTCTTAGTATCGGAGGAGGAGGTTTGAATGTTTATATTATTGAAGAATTTGAAGAAGGAAAATCGCTTATTGGACAAATTAAAAAAAGAAAGTTTGAATGGTTTACATTGTCAAAATAGGAGGATAAAATGCGATTAAGTTTATTTAATTGTCATATGTTTTACTTGTTGAGATTTTTTAGTACAGTGGAACCCGGTTAATACGGACACCAAAGGGACATGAAAAAGTGTCCGTATTATGCGGGCTGATATAAGAGACAAACAGGGACAAACAGAAGTGTCCGTAATAAGCAGGTGTCCGTAAAGCTGGATATGGGAAAGAGCTGAAGCTAGTATAAACAAACAGCTCACCAATTAAAAGTACCATGCATTACTTCCCTCGGAGTATATTTCATTTCAAGACATTTTTCGGGGAAGGAGCTTATTAGCGAACGGGGCGTATTAGAGGGGCTGACTTATGTCAAGAAGCTGAACATTTAGTCCGTTTAATGTTATTTCTGCTTACTGGGGTGAACACAGCTCCACAAAAAAGTAGCAATAACAAATAAATGTGGTGGATGGGCTAAAAATAAATGTTTTCCTGTTCATAAGCGGACAGCTCTACTTACGGCCGCCTTGACAAAAAACCGCTTGAATTCTATCTCATACAAACTCTGTGTTTGCGCATTACAATACAATACAATACAATACAATATTTTAATCGACACTCCCCTTACCGGGCTTTTCAGTGGCAATAAAATTACAGTAAAAATTACAATTTGAAACTGATACAAACTACAATGATAAAAATCGGATAAAATAAATTACTCCTAATTAATCTATGTTAAACTGACTACTCCATTAATTTTGATTTTAAATGAAATTTAAAAAAAGATGAATGTATTCCCGTAAGCGGTCAGCTCCAGCTGCGGACACTTTTTCTGCTTCCCGAGGGTGTCCACTTACGAGAGCTTGGACTCTACAGTATTTTCTTGGGACAGGGGAGGGGGGGCTTATTTAAAAGAAGTGACGTTTTAGAGAGGTGTTGTTAGAGAGAGAGACTTGATCAAAAAATTGAATTTCTAGAGGAGAGGGGGGGGGGGGGGGGGGCTTATTGGAGAGGGGCTTAAAGAGACGGGGGACATAAAATAGGACAAGAGTGAGAATTATTTTCGAAAATCAAACCGGAATAGACCTTTCTCCAAAATAGCCGCCGCAAATTCATATTAAGCTGATCGGAAAATCAATACCATCACCTGAAAGAGAACCTCTTGTTTGGTAATCGTACGAAGTTTCGTTAGGTTAGGTTCTACCTGAGTCGAGAAAACGGAAGTTGAAAACTGGAAAATTTAGAGAAGTTTGTATACCCCCAGTCATACAAACGTCTCGAAATTTTCACTTCCGTTTTCTCGACTCGGGTATAACTTAACCTAGCGAAACGTCGTACGATTACCAAACAAGAGGTTTTCTTTCAGGTGATGGTATTGATTTTCCGCTCAGCTTAATATGAATTTGTGGCGGCCATTTTGGAGAAAGGTCTATTGATCACGCTAACCGAAAAAGTGGCTTAACCCTTTCACGGCCACAGGCAACCATGGTCGCCCTACCCATACGCAGCCAAAGGCGACTTTACTCGCCCTGCGTAAATATTATTTGAGATATCAGAGGAAATCTAATGTTTGTTGAAAAATAGTTTCTAAGTCCCAAAATATTTGGCCAAGAGAGGAAAGTAATTTTAGCAAACTTGGCCTTGATTTTAAAATGCATACACAAAAATTTTCTCTCCAGTTTTTTTAGTTCGGAATGAATTATCTACTCTCCATATTCACCAACGCAAACATTATATGGCCTAAGCTTCCACGAGTCTTCTGTAGCTCAGTGGTAGAGCGTCCGACCTTTGTGCGGGCCGGGAGGCCATAGGTTCGACTCCTGTTGGGAGAACTCGGAGTTTTTTCTCCAAGAAGCTTGTGTCACTGACTAACATCTTTCTCCTTATTTCAGCAATAGGTCACGTGCATCTCATGCAGAAGTATTACAAGAGTTTAACTTGGTCATCGTATGACTTGCCGCGAGTGTTGGAAGAAAGAGGAGTCCATGATGCAGAAAAACTTCCAGGATTCCATTATCGCGATGATGCTTTAAGATTGTGGAAGATCATTAAGGAATACATCACCGACATTCTTAAAGTTTATTATTATTCCGGTAATGAAATAAAAAAGGTAAAGTTATAACCTGTTATAAATAAATGATGATTTCAATGGTTTTTCTGGGTTCTTCTGGAAGAGCTGTGGAAGTCTTAGTTTTAATTTTCTGAACTTTCACGAGAACAATTTCTAGAATTCCAACGTCATAATTAGGATTTACGTAATAATTATTACTTTATCTGACCTGATCCGAACTAAATGGCCCACATTTATTAAACTGTCAAACACGAGTGAGCGTTTTCATCCGAACACCGAGAAGAGAGTTGGAAATACGACGCGCAGGTGTTTGGAAATCGGATGAAACACACATTCTAGTGTTTGATATAATATGTTCCCAATCGAAATAAAACCTAAGTTTATCATTTCCTTTGTTTCAAAGTGATAATTATTTTAATAATACTAAAAGTCATCGAAATGATTTTGAGATCACTTCTTGATTTTTATGTGAACAGGACACAGAACTCCAAGCTTGGATTCGTGATCTGCACGACAATGGCTATCCAACAAGAGAGGGTGAGAATGATCATGGCTTCCCTTCCTCGGTGACAAGTTTGGAGCAGCTAACCTACCTGCTTACCATGGTCATCTTCACGTGTTCACAGTGCCAACACGCAGCAGTCAACTTCTCTCAGATGGATGCATACGGTTTCCAGCCACATTCTCCCAGCCTCATGCGAAAACCACCTCCTAAAACAAAAGGTCTTGCGAACATGGAGCACATCATGAACAGTCTGCCAACCAAGGATCAGGCTGGAGCCACCATAGGAGTCGTGTTTGATTTGACCCGAAAATTTGATGATGAGGTAAGTATGACAAACTTCTCAAACTCATTAATAATTCATCAGGTTATAACAATGGAAGGCCGTCACGCTGCCTTCTCAACCCGCCCTGTAGGAAAGAGGAGGAGGTTAGGAAACTTGGTCTTAAAGGGGCTGTGTCACGCCACTTTTTGCTATTCTTCCCTGTATTCTTTTTTACGAGCTATAAACTCAAACATGTCAATGAAATATTAATTCAAAGATGGAATCACACTTACATAGCAAATACAGATGATTTCTAAGCATTATTTACCACTTGTTTCACACAAATGTACTTAACTTGAAAAAAGACTGGCCGTCGTTTTTCAAGTTAATTTCGCAGTTTGTTACTTTTAGTCAGGGGCGTTCTCGCCGGAGTGTTACTGGCAATCTTCTGAAGACCTCTATTGCCAGAACTTCCTGTTCCCGTGATTCTTATTTCAACAGGATAGTTAACTTATGGAACACTGTACCTGACGCCATAAAAAGCGCTGATTCTCTATTTAGCTTTAAAAATCAGCTTTCTCGTTTATTTAAAGTTTTAGACCCAGACAACATACGATCTTACAAAATTGTCTGCCCTAAATGCCACCGCATTAATCCCACGCAGGCGTGCTTTTGTTAGCATTATAATTAGTTTTTTTATATACTATATAACTTAGCGGTGGGTTGGGTTTGGGTTTCTTTTTTCTTACTGGGGCTGGGCTGGGTAGATAGGCCTAGCAAGGGTCGCAATGTCCTATTGTCTATTTACCCGCCATTGACGAATTAAGTAAATAAAATAAAATAAATAAAATAAAATAACGTTTTCCCAATCTGTTTCAATCTTGTCCAATTTTGACTTCATTGCGGCTTCCTAGTATTTGTTTTATGTTTTTCTATGGTTTGAAACCATTATTTTGTGCTTTCAATATATTTTAAGTTTAGTTTGCGTGTAACAGAATTGCTGAAAATAGCGTGACACAGCCCCTTTAATTAGCATAGATTGACGATTTTATTTCCCCATTTACTCCTTAGGTTTTGTTTCAATTTAAAAAAAATCGTCACAAATACTCAGTCCGCTACACGTCGTATGTTCAACTCTTTCCGAGCTTGTAAATCGAATGAAACACTATATCTCGTGTTTGATATATCGCTTAAAAAACACTAAAACTGACAATGTTTTCAGTATCTTATGGTAAAAAGCAGGAATTGGTCCAGAATTGTGTGGTACGAAATAGTTTACCTCAGGTTTTCGCACAAGTTCAGGATTACCAAGACAGGCTCTTGAATGAGGGGAGAGTCTATCTTTACCTTTACTGTACCATAGTCTACAAAGGGATGTATTGGTCTAGTTAAATAAGGGAATTGGCCGGACGGTTGAAAGCAAGCAAATAAAGAGTTGTTAAGAGAGAGTCCACCTGAGGACCATGCAGGCGAGTCTACAGTGTACCTCACCGATTTCCCTCAAATTTCGGCACACTTGTGTACCTTCACTAGTACATCACCCATGTGCAATAGTTTGGTTCAATTGTCTATTGTTTCGGAGAAATGTCAATCAAACTGTCAGACAGCGAAAAGTGTTCAAATTTGAGGTTAAAATATACACCATGTTTGATCACTTGATACAAGCTAAAATAGGAAGAAACGAAATGAAATTTCTACAAACGACAGTTGTAACCCTTAACAATAGAACAATGTTAAGTAAACGTATTTTCATTGATTTGTTTGGCTGTAACCTAAATTTTAATTAACCTATTTAATTTGTATCTAAAAAGTGGGGTCTCTAAAGTCGTTGTTTAAAGAGATGCGGCGTGTTTTCAATCAAATTTAAACCTATATATAGATTGCCAAGGAAATGGTGTTTCTGTGTCAGAAATAAAAACTGTGAAAAGTTTACGCGGGATAACAGTATTTGCATTCAATAAATGTTGTTTATTCTGTATCGATATGCAAATGAGCTCAACATGGAAATCGTGATATATTGGAGTTAAAATAAGTAAAATATAATGTTGCTTTACAAAAGAAGCGAAACATCATTATGAAACATTTGCAACAACAATTTGTTTAACTTGTTAGTAGTTAAGCTGTTAGCAAGTAGTTAGTAGAAAATTTGAACGAAAACAAAGGTCATGTATACTGACTTGTTGGTCGTACCCGCAGCGAGTTAACATATTTTCCTACAAGCGAGCATCATCCCATTTAAAACTCATTGCCTTGATGGTTGGTTATCGTAGCTCGTTTGATGTGTAAGCTAACTTTCTTGTATTTCCCACGCCATAGTACAATTTGCGCTGAACAGATGTTATCCGAACAAGTTGGCGGCGTCACACCAAAGTATTTAGCGTATCTTCACGGCCGTTCGTGAAAACTTTTAGAATCCAGTCGCGTGTTTTGTTCAAATATGAAAACATATTCTTCCACCGCAACGAAATCATGTAGTTCTAACTACATTATTGTTTTTCCATCCGATGGAAACTAGCGGCAAATGCTTTTTGGTGTTGTTGTTATACAACGAAGTACGAAGAACACCTGCAACGGGTGATTGCGTGACAGCACGACTTGTGAACAAGTGTATTTTTCAGGTATCAAATTTCAGTCCGAATCAGATTACACTGCGATTGCGATGACTTCGTTTAAATGCTCGTTTAGAGGCTATTCCAGGAAAGAGTGCGGTATATCTGGTCGTTACAAAGCCCAGACAGCTCTTGTGCGTTAAAGACCTGCACAAAAGACGTTTCTGGTCATCTAAATGGCTGTTATAAAACCACATCCGAGGGCGTTGAAGTGGAGTGGAAACTTTGCCTTTTCAGAGTTGGTTTGTTTGATGAAGAGGGGGATTTTTTTACCATTTGTCCCCTTCATAGAGATGAGTTCGGTCTTGGGTGGCGGCCGAGCAAAGCTTGCAAACATCCCATGCACGACAGCAAGCAGAAACCAACAAGAGGGGTGACAAAAACGTATGTCCCAGGAAATCCACCGCGATTATAATATCTTGTGTGAGACCGACCGAGGTTCGTTTTGATTGTCGTGGTTGTTTTTGCTTTTAATTTTGTTTTGCTTTAAAAATCAGTACTAAACTATTTTTAATAACTATTTTAGGTGTCTGCATGAAATGTCTGGGAATTCAACATACAAAGACTCCTACAGGCTCAAAGTTACAGGTACTGTTACTGTATGTTGTTTTCTACAGTAAACAAGACGTGGCTAATATAAGTTAGCCACGTCTTGTCTTAAAAAAGAGTATTCTAGGTGAGCGAAAAATTCCCTATATATTTAATTATAACAATCTGAACCAAATTCTTTCAACCTTGACGTTCCCTGCCCGGTCTAATTGAACAGTCAAATAAACATAAACTCTCACTGCGAACTCTTTTCGCACTACTCCACCCCAGGCTCAACCACGGACAGTGAAACAAATAACGCTCATTTCCCCGTTTACCCGCGCACGCAACATTTGTAGCGGACGCAAATTAGACGCAAAAAATGTTTCTGAATTCTTTCAGAAACATTTTGCGTCCGCAACAAATGTTTCCCGTTTGCTCGCCGAAACAGTTGCGTCCGCAACGATGTTTCCTCGTTTGCCACGGCCTTGATGCACCCTTTTATTTTATAAATAAAGCAAACTAAAAAGCAAACAATCAGAAAAGTAACTATACTGTATTTGTCTGATTTACATTTCCCCAAAGAATCCAGAGGTGGCTACAAGAAAAGTGGAAACACAAGATGAAAGTGTCAGCGAAGACGAACTTACAACAACCTGGTCAAGGCAAAGACGAACACAGGTATGAAAATACACGCTTATCACACTTTATATAAATATATATAGACATATATTTAAACTCTTTAAGCGGCTCACAACGCACCAAATAGTAAATTAATATGAACATAATCACATTTACAGTTATAGGAGATTCCCAAATTGTTGAGACTTTTTTATCCTTACAATGGCCTAGCCTGTACGCAAGCAAAACACGTATTATTTTAAGACAAACTCCACTGCGTCTCAACAAATTAAATGCACTTACTATTGTATATTATCTTTTTTAACAGGCTCAACCAGGTGAATAGTCAAAACTCGAGAGTCAGTATGAGGATATCATGACTCCATTGCCTGCCTTATTACAGTCGTTATGTCTGGATGAAAAAGAGTATTTTCCAACGCCCCAACCAAATTACGGGCTACAAGCTCTAAATAGACATATTGGCATTTTGAGTGATGGGAGAATCAGTCCAGTACGCTTTCAGCTAAACCAGCCAATTTCAGATGTCTCAAAAAGTACGCGTTCCTACATCAAGCGGAAGTCGAAGGAAGTAGTAGAAACAACTCTTGAGTGCATTGCACCTGGACAATCTGCCGACCTACTTGCTTTGATCACAACAACTCCTACACCTAAAGAACAGAACCCTGAAAACAATATTATGGCGACCCTGATTTCATTGTACGAAGGAGCTAGATCATGGTACACAAAAATGACAATCTTGTCAATCTTCGTGCAACATTACACTAAAACGAATTTGAAAGCGATGGTGCCAGGGCTCACGACATGGAGAATTGATCAGGCAAGAAAGCATGCTGTGGTCATAGGTGAAGGAGTCTCTGAAGAGAGAGAGCCCGTGATACGTTATCGATTGGACGGGGAAACAGTCGATCATTCTTGGATTTCATCAGTAGCCCGCATTACCTTCAAGACGTTGCGTATGGCACAAGAAAGCTTAAAATGGTAACGGGTGAAATCATCGAGATACCTGATTTGGTGAGGACTGTGATAAGTTCCAGAATGGTGAAGCTGTATCAGTCATACTGCCGTGAAGTAGACTTTCATCCTCTTGGAAGATCAACGATTTTTTCTATCTTAAAGGTAAAATATACAATGTATTTAAACTAGTCGCGCACAGGGTTTTAATCCATTGCATCAGTTGCATTTTGGTTATTTGAGGGGGCTTCCAGTACCATTATAAACTTTTTACTGCACACAAACGGATGCACAGTACAAGGATCGATGCGCAATCGCCGCCTAACAAAGAAATTCCCTATGCGGTACATTTTTGCGTAACGACGGCCGCGCGCACGTATAGTGGTAATCAAAACTACTTTTTGACTACTACAGCCATTGTAACAACCCAACCCAAGTACCCGAGTTGCTTGTCACAATTCCTTACTTTGCATATTTGCACCCTGTTACTTGTCACAGATATGTGCAGCCTCCCAGAAAAAGAGCCTTGCAGGACTGGACAATGTCACAAGTGAAGGAGCATCAGCTTTTGATAACTTGGAACAAATTGTACAAACAATGGCTTCCCTTGGTAAGTATAATCTACGATGTGTATATAAAATTTCCAGGCTAATCCTTATGGCATCAAGTCGCTGTAACAAAATCTAACAAGTTTTGAATCCGTATAGCTTGTTCCATGCGTTCAGAAGAAAATATGAAGCGCAAGGAAAAAAACTATACAATGGAGCCATCTCGCTTTTTTCCCCTAGCCATATTTTCCTCGCCCACAATCTTTATTCGCTCCCCACAATCTTCCGTCCTCTGAAAAGTCGAACGCAGGGTAGTAGAGGAAATTCCTTTTTTCTCACATAGGTTCATCCCTTCAGTGGGTTGACAACGTAAAACAAAGGATTCGAACAGTTAAAAGATATTTGAAAGCAGATTACAAACTGCACGTGTTGGAGGAAAGTCCTTGTGCTGATCATTGCATACGCTTCGCCTTATCATCTGCTGATGCTTCAGTTCAAGTCAGCCTGTGATCACGACCATACCATGCAGTGCGATCGATGCTTGGATTGTAAGAAAGTTGCTGATGATATCATTGCTGGGCTAGAGTCTGAAGATATTTGTTACAGGTAAGCGGCATTGAGATGGATCCAGAAATGTAATTTTCGGACTTTCAAGTTAATTGTACAACACACCGGTTGGTTAATAAAGGTGTAAGGTGTGTCTCATTTGTTCCACTGTCTGAAAATATATAGTTGAGTTTATAGATGAACACGCTAGTTCTTTATACTTTTAGTATAGTATAGTGTAGTGCTATTCAGTCCATTCAACATGTCTTCGGTTAAACAGAACGTACCTGTATTCTTAGTTACCAGGAACAGAAAGAGGAGATGAAGTATGACTCAGAGAAAGCCACAGAAAGAATATTGGAGTGGAAGGCTCATATTGTGAGAGCCATCAATCAAGAAAAGGCTAAAATCAACATCCTCAACAATCTTACAGCAGAACAGGTGTTAGTGGTAATAGACTGGGCTATGAAGTGGTTACCAAGAAGCTATCGGGAGACCCAAATGGAGTGGTTTGGCAAAAAGGGCATAAGCTGGCATGTTTCAGCCTGCATTACAAAAAGCAGAAAAGAAGAAGCTGAGTTCCAGGTAATTTATGTGGAAAACTCGATCTTGTGGAGCATTTTGAAATCAAATCAGATTTTAATGCCGGACGAACAATATGTACTATGTCAGTCGGTCTAAGATAAGGGTTCTCGCAGCTCAAACGGAACCAGTCATGATGTGGCAAAAATTGAACGTAATTGTCCATTTCTTTCGGAAGGAATATGAAGACGTTTTTAATAAGTCCTAGTTGGTCTACATTTTTATACTCCATTCGGTATTTTTGTATTACAATCTCTCTGAACGTTACGTCAAATCTTTCCAAACTTGTTATCTTTTTTACAAATAGCTTTATTACCAAATACAGTGGATACCCGTTTATGGCGTTAATCCGACCACCAACGAGCCAGCAAAATCTGGTCGCATTAACGGGGTGGTCGTAAGGCGGGGTTCGGCTGTAGGAATAATGCTCAACTACATAATGTAGGTAGAGACGTATCATAACAACATCCCTAACCCTCTGATCCCTAGCCATATCATCTTAAGTGCAAGTCAGTGAAATGATTACCGCAGACGTCTCGGTCCATAAACACGCAAAAAAAGAACTTGGCCAATAAATATCCCGCCATCTGACCGAACAAGCTTGGTCAATAAAGGATTTATTATATGACTAGAAGGCCATGGGAAAATAGTTTTCTTGCGGGAAACAGAGTGGGCAATCCCGCGCGGTCAGGATGGCAACATCTTGACCGCGCGGATGGATGGCTCCATCTTGACCGCGCGGGTAGACAATCACGGCACATGATTTGCTTCATCTCGCCCGCCTCATGGAGCCAGCCATATAATAAACATGAATAATGACAATGTTATTGTTTCTTTTACACAGGTGCAGACGTTTATTCATATTTTGAAAAGTGCAACCAAGATTGGTTTGCAGTATCTTCAATACTGGAATGCCTTGTTCAGCAACTTGTGAAAATCTCCCCAGATCTTAAAGAGATTTTCTTGAGAAGCGATAACGCTGGCTGTTATCACAATGCGTCTTTGTTGATCAATGCCTCAGCTATTACCGCAAGAGGAGGATTGACCTTGAGAAACTACAGCTTCAGTGAGGCACACAGTGGTAAAGACGTTTGCGACAGAAAGATTGCACCACTTAAAGCACACGTTACAAGATACCTTAACGAAGGTAATTACTGTTACAATCGTTCAGTACCAGCCAGCAATCGCGGCGCTTTGTACTTGCTTCTTTTAGGGTGTATTGTTGTGGCATAGCCATTGTGATGAAGTGCGTGCGTCAGTGCGCCTAGTAACATTGGCGTGTTTTATTAACATTTTATCAAGCGCACATGTGGATCTGCCTATCGAGTCATGGAATGCACGCGTAAAGTTTGTGAGAGCATTAGAGAAGGGTATGAGTCGTTGGAGAGATAGCCAGGGAACTATAGCTTTACTAGTGCGATTTTCAAACTACTTACCTGCACCCAAAACTCGAAAAACGCACGATGGTTAACCAGTGATTTTTATATCTTCGTTAAAACAAAAGCACGATGAAAAACAAAATCAGGGTTAAAGCCGAAGCTACATACTCGAGTGAAAACAAGCTAAGCTAATAATAATAATTATAATACATACACGGTTTAGCCATGACGTAGAGCATTGTTCTAAGCGCGTAGAGAGTAACTCTCCTTATTTCCAGGAGACACTTTTTCTTCATGTAAACAGGCCCTTATTTTCAGGCGGTGCGGTACTTCATGTGGATATTATTTTCACCGGCAAACGAAGCCTCTATGTTTCTGTTGTTTGTGGTATATTATAATTTACATGTAAAATGAAATTATTTTGTATATGTCATTCGTGGAATACGAGGTAACATACTCTAAGCCAAATATGAACTGCACGTAGTTTTTAGTTTTCACGACTTGTAGGAAGTTCTACATAATGTTTGTTGTTTGTGTTACTTATTATAGGTAATGACGTAATTACTGCACAACAATTAAAAGAAGCCATTGATTCGTATGGGAGTGTTTAAGGGCTGCCGGGCAGCTGTCATGGAGGTGAACACAAAGAAAGAAACAACTACCACACACAAGTTTAGTGGTATTAGCCAGCTGAACAATTTTCAGTATACTGAAGATGGCGGGATGATTGTGTGGAAGTCGTTTCAAGTTGGAAGAGGGTAGAAGGATCTCAAAGCAAGAGCTTAATAAGATGGGTAGGCCACAGGGCGAGACAGGGGTGAACGTCATTCTTCCATCTTGTGCAACAGATGAGGACTATTGGGATGCTGAAGAAAACGTCTAAGCAGTCGTCTGATCCCCTGGTAGTCACCGTTCCTATTACCCCACCTGTACGGACGAGGATGACCGTGACTTGTTTAACTGCCCTGAAGAAGGATGTATCAAGACCTTCAGAACCCACCAAAACCTTCAACGGCATCTGACGTCGGACGCCATCAATTCAAACTTCATGAAGAGTCACAGTACGACCAAATCAGACGCAAGTGGTCCCAGCATTGCATATCCTTGAAACCCCAGAATCCTTCTTATCTTTTAACAGCGAACTCGTCTTCTGAAGAGATAGAAAGTGAACTAGTCATCGGATGGGCTCAAGCTAAGATCAAGACGGAGCAACAGGTTTTCTGAACAAGTAAAGAGCTTTCTTCTGAAGCAATTTATGATTGGTAAAGAAACCGGGCGAAAGGTCACCCCAGCGGAAGCTGCAAACACGGATGCGTTTCACTACGCAACGAAGCTGGTAATCGAGTGTTCGGAAAAAGCGAGTGGCTGATTGCCCAACAAGTCACCAGCTATTTCTCGAGATGGGCCGCAATGAAAAAAATCGGCCAGCTGCCAGCAGCAGTAGTTAGCCGGCTCGAAGAAGAAGATGTCGAAGCGGTAGTCGAGCAATCTGAGAGATATCATCTTCGCCAAATAATTTATAAACAAACTTACTTTATAAATTATTGATTACCAATGCAAGAGACAAATAGAACAGTGCATGAAGTTTATAACCAATTGCAAAATACGTTTTTTTTTTTTACTGAAAAATTGTAACAGGAGGCGCGCAGATAGTCGCAAGGGCAGTGAGCCTCGTTTTTACTTCGCTTCCTCGCACTCCTTAAAACCTTTTGGTCTAAATTCATTGTTTGTTTTCAGTTGAAACTCGCATAGAAATAGAGAATAGAGGTTGCCAGGGATTTTTGCGGTGTAACGCGACCCAACTTTATGAGTTTCTCCAAGCCAAATGTTTATAATTTTTGCTTCGGATCGCGTACTTTGGGGTAGCCGGAGTACTTTGGCGAGCATTGAGACAGCCTCAGTCCTCATTTCTTTACACCGGAAATCCTCGTTTTATACCCTAGTCCATGTTTTACACCCAATCCGCAGTTCATAGTCGTCATTTTATAGCCTAGTAGGTGTTTTATACCCAGTGCGTAGTCCGTAGTCTGTAGTCCGTAGTCCGTAGTCCCGTAGTCCGCAGTCGGTGTTTTTACTGACAAGCCTGCGGTACTAGTCTCAGACAAACAACATGGCGCCGGATGAAAATCTGAACTGTGTGAAAAGGTGTAGTAGGCCTTTGTTTTACGAGAATCGCATCTACAAGCCTTGCAGAAATGTCGTCGAGATTACAACTACCATCCAGAACGATGTGCGTTAAGACATGTTCAGATTTTGTCCTCTTTTTGGATCAATTCGTCCGTGAACATGAGCTTGAAGCTGATCGATGGACATGACGAGTGACTTGTGTATCTACTTTCCACGCTGTAAGTCTGCTATCAAAGGCAGTATATTGCAACATAATTAACACCTATAGTTATATTAAACATTAAAAGTGTCATTGGATTTATCTGAGCTGTATTTTTCACGTAGTCAGCCCACTTATCCATCATGTTATGAAGTTCGTTGTAAATCTTTGTGTTCTGCACTCACATGTAGCACATTTTTGTCCACAAAAATCCGATGTTCCGTTTAAACTTTACAGACTTTTTTTCCCTTGTACTTATTATCCGATAAAATGTTCATAAAATAATGGCTAATGAAACTTTTAAAACAACGCCGCATCGGCGATATTCAAACGTAATTTTACCCTAAAATCCTTACTGTCACGCATTGTCTGCCAAAGCCTTTCATTTTCAAAAATATTGTCCTGCTACTAAACCAGTAAACGGTTTAGAATATAGATGGTATCATTGAAATCACATTTCATTATACTAAATTACATCAGGTGTCTTATAGTTGGTAAACTAGTTAATGCTTGTCAAGAAAGAACTATTTCTTGCGTCTCGAAAGATGGGGTCAAAATATGGGTATTTTTTTTACCATTAACCCGATCATTGGACACGTTGACCTTGATATCTTCCACACTGTGCTTTAAATAATTTTGCGACATCAATATTCTACCTTGCAGTATTTATCACACCCTTAATATTATAACCCCATGCAAAATATAAACAAAATCTGTGAGGGTCGATGTTAAGACTCATATTTTAATACTGCATGGTTTCAGATGGA
>MU825875.1:733709-793709 GCA_029204205.1 Desmophyllum pertusum
GAGGGCTTAAAGAGACGGGGGACATAAAATAGGACAAGAGTGAGAATTATTTTCGAAAATCAAACCGGAATAAGACCTTTCTCCAAAATAGCCGCCGCAAATTCATATTAAGCTGATCGGAAAATCAATACCATCACCTGAAAGCGAGAACCTCTTGTTTGGTAATCGTACGAAGTTTTCGTTAGGTTAGGTTCTACCTGAGTCGAGAAAACGGAAGTTGAAAACTGGAAAATTTAGAGAAGTTTGTATACCCCCAGTCATACAAACGTCTCGAAATTTTCACTTCCGTTTTCTCGACTCGGGTATAACTTAACCTAGGCGAAACGTCGTACGATTACCAAACAAGAGGTTTTCTTTCAGGTGATGGTATTGATTTTCCGCTCAGCTTAATATGAATTTGTGGCGGCCATTTTGGAGAAAGGTCTATTGATCACGCTAACCGAAAAAGTGGCTTAACCCTTTCACGGCCTACAGGCAACCATGGTCGCCCTACCCATACGCAGCCAAAGGCGACTTTACTCGCCCTGCGTAAAATATTATTTGAGATATCAGAGGAAATCTAATGTTTGTTGAAAAATAGTTTCTAAGTCCCAAAATATTTGGCCAAGAGAGGAAAGTAATTTTAGCAAACTTGGCCTTGATTTTAAAATGCATACACAAAAATTTTCTCTCCAGTTTTTTAGTTCGGAATGAATTATCTACTCTCCATATTCACCAACGCAAACATTATATGGCCTAAGCTTTCCACGAGTCTTCTGTAGCTCAGTGGTAGAGCGTCCGACCTTTGTGCGGGCCGGGAGGCCATAGGTTCGACTCCTGTTGGGAGAACTCGGAGTTTTTTCTGCCAAGAAAGCTTTGTGTCACTGACTAACATCTTTCTCCTTATTTCAGCAATAGGTCACGTGCATTCTCATGCAGAAGTATTACAAGAGTTTAACTTGGTCATCGTATGACTTGCCGCGAGTGTTTGAAGAAAGAGGAGTCCATGATGCAGAAAAACTTCCAGGATTCCATTATCGCGATGATGCTTTAAGATTGTGGAAGATCATTAAGGAATACATCACCGACATTCTTAAAGTTTATTATTATTCCGGTAATGAAATAAAAAGGTAAAGTATAACCTTGTTATAAATAAATGATGATTTCAATGGTTTTTCTGGTTCTTCTGGAAGAGCTGTGGAAGTCTTAGTTTTAATTTTCTGAACTTTCACGAGAACAATTTCTAGAATTCCAACGTCATAATTAGGATTTACGTAATAATTATTACTTTATCTGACCTGATCCGAACTAAATGGCCCACATTTATTAAACTGTCAAACACGAGTGAGCGTTTTCATCCGAACACCGAGAAGAGAGTTGGAAATACGACGCGCAGGTGTTTGGAAATCGGATGAAACACACATTCTAGTGTTTGATATAATATGTTCCCAATCGAAATAAAACCTAAGTTTATCATTTCCTTTGTTTCAAAGTGATAATTATTTTAATAATACTAAAAGTCATCGAAATGATTTTGAGATCACTTCTTGATTTTTATGTGAACAGGACACAGAACTCCAAGCTTGGATTCGTGATCTGCACGACAATGGCTATCCAACAAGAGAGGGTGAGAATGATCATGGCTTCCCTTCCTCGGTGACAAGTTTGGAGCAGCTAACCTACCTGCTTACCATGGTCATCTTCACGTGTTCACAGTGCCAACACGCAGCAGTCAAACTTCTCTCAGATGGATGCATACGGTTTCCAGCCACATTCTCCCAGCCTCATGCGAAAACCACCTCCTAAAACAAAAGGTCTTGCGAACATGGAGCACATCATGAACAGTCTGCCAACCAAGGATCAGGCTGGAGCCACCATAGGAGTCGTGTTTGATTTGACCCGAAAATTTGATGATGAGGTAAGTATGACAAACTTCTCAAACTCATTAATAATTCATCAGGTTATAACAATGGAAGGCCGTCACGCTGCCTTCTCAACCCGCCCTGTAGGAAAGAGGAGGAGGTTAGGAAACTTGGTCTTAAAGGGGCTGTGTCACGCCACTTTTTGCTATTCTTCCCTGTATTCTTTTTTACGAGCTATAAACTCAAACATGTCAATGAAATATTAATTCAAAGATGGAATCACACTTACATAGCAAATACAGATGATTTCTAAGCATTATTTACCACTTGTTTCACACAAATGTACTTAACTTGAAAAAAGACTGGCCGTCGTTTTTCAAGTTAATTTCGCAGTTTGTTACTTTTAGTCAGGGGCGTTCTCGCCGGAGTGTTACTGGCAATCTTCTGAAGACCTCTATTGCCAGAACTTCCTGTTCCCGTGATTCTTATTTCAACAGGATAGTTAACTTATGGAACACTGTACCTGACGCCATAAAAAGCGCTGATTCTCTATTTAGCTTTAAAAATCAGCTTTCTCGTTTATTTAAAGTTTTAGACCCAGACAACATACGATCTTACAAAATTGTCTGCCCTAAATGCCACCGCATTAATCCCACGCAGGCGTGCTTTTGTTAGCATTTATAATTAGTTTTTTTATATACTATATAACTTAGCGGTGGGTTGGGTTTGGGTTTCTTTTTTCTTACTGGGGCTGGGCTGGGTAGATAGGCCTAGCAAGGGTCGCAATGTCCTATTGTCTATTTACCCGCCATTGACGAATTAAGTAAATAAAATAAAATAAATAAAATAAAATAACGTTTTCCCAATCTGTTTTCAATCTTGTCCAATTTTGACTTCATTGCGGCTTCCTAGTATTTGTTTTATGTTTTTCTATGGTTTGAAACCATTATTTTGTGCTTTCAATATATTTTAAGTTTAGTTTGCGTGTAACAGAATTGCTGAAAATAGCGTGACACAGCCCCTTTAATTAGCATAGATTGACGATTTTATTTCCCCATTTACTCCTTAGGTTTTGTTTCAATTTAAAAAAAATCGTCACAAATACTCAGTCCGCTACACGTCGTATGTTCAACTCTTTTCCGAGCTTGTAAATCGAATGAAACACTATATCTCGTGTTTGATATATCGCTTAAAAAACACTAAAACTGACAATGTTTTCAGTATCTTATGGTAAAAAGCAGGAATTGGTCGCAGAATTGTGTGGTACGAAATAGTTTACCTCAGGTTTTCGCACAAGTTCAGGATTACCAAGACAGGCTCTTGAATGAGGGGAGAGTCTATCTTTACCTTTACTGTACCATAGTCTACAAAGGGATGTATTGGTCTAGTTAAATAAGGGAATTGGCCGGACGGTTGAAAGCAAGCAAATAAAGAGTTGTTAATAAGTTTAAACGTACTCACAATGCATGCTTTCAACCGTCCGGCCAATTCCCTTATTTAACTAGCTAGACCAATACATCCCTTTGTAGACTGTGGTACAGTAAATTGTAATTCTTTTAAATGTACTATAAATCACACGACCTCCTCGTTCAATCGTGATTAATAGGTACTCCTTGATGTTTTGAAAGTTCACAAATTTTGAGTACTTTCAAAACATAGACTGCGAGCAGTCTCTTTCTTTTCCTAATGTTTTTAGGGGATTTGCATAATTATAACATTTCCGCTCGCGCCAAAGATCTGAGGAGAAAATACCGACTGCTCGCAGGCTATCAAAAAATCACTCGTACCTATTTTAAAAATCACGAATTGTACTCGAGATTTCTATACTAATTTTTTGCAGCCACATCTTGGAGAATTTCCGGAAAGGCTTTTCACTGATAAGGCCGCCGAAGACGCCATCTCACGTTTCCAAGGAAAGTTGCACAAAATTTCCAAGGCGATAGAACACCGAAATGACAAGTTGGAGTTTCCCTACACCTACCTGCTACCAGAGAACACTCCAAACAGTGTCGCCATCTAAACAACCCGCCAGACTGCTGTGTGCCAAAGTGTGTTCGTCTAGTGTGATCGTCTGGGTGAGGATAGTTCTGAAAAGGACTGTTGTTGGTGACTGACGTCTTGACAACTTGAGCGGAAGTCATCTTCAGAATCAAGTGAAATGTGTTAGACAGTCCTAGAAACTGTTTGGTCAATTTATCCGCGATGTCATTGGCTTTCACGACTCGTGTAAAGTTCATACGTAACATATATATTTGCTGCGTGGTGTTTTTTTTTTCATTATGGAGTGTTTTCAACGTGCGCATCATAACGTCATTTATAACATTTTAGTCACTTTTAAACTTCTTTATTTTGAACAGAAGCTCGGTATTCTGTAAGGTGTCTGTAGTAAGATGTTGTGCCGGCTCATGGGCTCCTTTGAAAAATATACTCTAACCGGGTCACTCTAACCTAAACTCGGGTACATGATCAGCCATTACCCAGGATGAATTTATAATAACTAGCAGACACCTTGGCCTGTAGATCAGTCAAACAGAGCGGCCTTGTGTGAAAATATTTGATCAATAATGCACTCAATAGCTTCCATTTGGCTTAAAGAAAATGCACGAATATTTGTCCTTGGACGTTATTTGTTCTTCGAAGCTCACAGTTTTCCGAGAGCGAAGCTCGAGGAAAACTGCATGCTTCTCGGAACAGATGATATCCGCAGACAAATATGCCAACATGTTTTAGCGCCAAACGCGGAGGTTAGTGTTTGTATATAGGTCAGTAATTTACATTTATTTTTTAGTTTCTTTTTCAGTGGAGTGTATCGAGTGTTTTATAATTAATATCAGAAAAATGTATAATCAATTTATGGATTCATTTTGTTTGTATTTTGGTCTTAAATGAATAAAAGGCGAAATTATGGTCTACATACATGTATGATCAAGTTCCTACATATATAACTTACTTGCTTTTTTGCTACCTTCCAGCAGACTACTACGTTCAGCTGGAATAAAATTCCGACTTTTAATCTCAAAACCTATTGTGGACAGTCTTGAGCTGCGGCCGCCCCATGCATTGCTTTCGAACGCTCAAAAATTGTTTCTCGGCAACTTGTTTCCATACAAATTCAATGCGCTATAAAATCTCACGCTAAAACGTTTCACGGTCTTAACATTCCCTTTTATGATTTACAAGATCACGTGACAGAGTTTTGCAAAAGGGCCTATTACTATTTCTTAGGGCCCTAGTTATCGAAAACTAGCTTCGCACACTGGCTTTTTTGTTATCGACAACTTTTTATGGTCGACCGTGATAAAAATACATTTGACATCTGACGAGAAATATCCTGCAGATCAGGCGAGAATGTTGAATCAAATTTCTAAATAAAATGACAGATTAGTTCACGTGGTGACGTGTGACTAACATATCTCAGACATTTATCGAGGTTTTCGAAACGAGATACGGTGTATGTTTTCATTTGAAATGCCCTCCGTCCAAGTATGTATTTTTCCATTCTTGTGCAATGTCATACAGGAAATTGATAGTAATAACGGGAAGTGACTGTTCATAACATTGGCTTGTAGGTTTTTCAGTGCATATCATTTATTATTCCCTTTTGTTTATACTAAAGGCTTGTCATTCATAGCGAACGGAAGAACATTCCAACTTATTCATCTTGCAGAGCGTCAGTCTAACGACATCTGCACAAGATTGCCTGGAGGAGCCATTCAGCACTAGTGCTATCAAGGTAACTAAAGCTGCTGCTGCTGCTGCTGCTGCTACAGTGTGCTGTTAACAGGTATGTTTCACGTAAGTTTTGATCTATTTTTGAGGGGTAGGCTAAACTGCGAGCCTGCGAGCCTGCGAGCCTGCGAGCCTGCGAGCCTGCGAGCCGGAGCCTCTTTTGGCGAGTCGCGAGCCTTTCTTTGCGAGCCGCGAGCCTCTTTTTGCGAGCCTTCGTTTATTGACATAAAATACAAATTTTGACCATTATTTTTTTACGAGGTATCGTTTATTTATACCAGTTACATTGTAATTGACGAATACTAAACTTAATAATAGTATTGCTGTATTTTGATGAATTTATTTCCTCAGTGTAATCCCGCCTTTGTCGCGCAATTCTAGGGTCAGGTACTGTATAATGAGCCGAAGAAAATAGACAAACTACTGTAGGTTTCAGATATTTTAAAAAGTCTATAAACGAATAGATGCATGCGCGTAAAAATTACAAAATGGCGGTATGGACTCCGCGCTCACTGAGCTCGCCGCGCTACAGATTCAGACTGCCGCAAGTCGAGCATTTGTCCTGGCAGAGCGCGTCCACAAAATTGATATAACGCGGAAGTTCCTCTAAACTCCTCGCACTATAATTTCCCGATGTAATCTCCGTTTTAAAGTCTTCTCATCTATCGGTTTGTGTATTAAAGAAGAATACAGAAACGTTTAAGAGTTGAACCACTGCATCTGTCTACCTTTCACCCAGCTGAGAAGTACAAGGTAAGATAGTCAATATAATATATTTATTTGTGCAAGCTATGACACCGATGTGTTTAGAATGAGGTTAGGATTCCTAATATAAGTTGATCAATCAATGACGAACATATTCAACACTAGTGAAATGTGATTTTGACTATTTGCTCAGTGCAGAACTGATTCAAACCAGTAGAAATGACGTCCTGCTGTTATCCATTCATTTCTCAGTGTTCCTTCAGCTTGATTTCAACTAAAGTCGAGTTATTTGTGGAACGCTAATACCGATCTACTACAGTGGAAACAAATACTTATTACGTACGAATATTTTCAACAAGAACTGCGTGTTCTACGTTTCTCACGGAAAGAAAAGTTAGCGAAATATGATCCCGGGAATATGATGCAATCCCGGGATGCAATAAAATAAAATGCAAGCGCCGGTCACGCACACTGTCACGAAATATTAGGATCGCTGTAAATAGTTATTAACGCAAATAAATTAAGCTTGGGTCATTTTTACACATATTAAACGGTAAAAAAATGAAAGAGACTTGAGGATGAGGCGAAAAAGTCTGAAAAAATAGTGGCTCGCAAAAAGAGGCTCGCGGCTCCCAAAAAGAGGCTCCGGCTCGCAGGCTCGCCCATTAGTCACACTCTATTTTTGATCTGTTCAACATTTTAGCAAAAGACATTTTAATTTATAATGCTGTGAATGAATGAACTTTTTCCGTGTTTGTAACGTATATTCAGCATATTCATTAAACTTGCTCCAAGTCGATCGTTGTAATTTTATGAAGAAAGATTTCGGATTTTAACAGGCACAATGGATTCTTGATACTCTCCGAGTATAGCGCGGCGGTTTTCTTCTTCTCGCTGAGCAACTGAATTTACGCGAGTGCGACGCGCGAGTAGTACATCGTGTGCGCGAAGCGCGAGTCCAAATGGCTGAAAAATGATCGACTTGTATCACCCGCAGTTTGGACGTTATGCTGACGCGTGTTTTCAATCCGTGTGTTACAAATTATAACACACTAAATAACTTCTTGACAATCGCCTCGTTGTTAGAAAAACCTTGCCAGAAATACAGGACAATAAAGACAAAAATTGTGCAATTCTTGGTTTTCACGTGACGTCATCAAATTCTAAATATTCGAAAGTTCACAAGAGAAAACAAACCTCCTTTCTGGCAAAAGTGAACTCCAGATGTTTTTTCCTATTTCCGGCGGCCATATTGGAGCCCCTCAGAGGGCTCCAACATGGCGTTTCCATACTGAGCTCTAAAAATGTGTGTGGAACATTTTGACAAATAACTCGAGTACGGAATACCGCACAGACCTGAGACTTGGACTGGTTCCTTATTTATTCATTATCTATGACATGTCAATTCCTTGACTTCATTCATTGAACGGTTTCGATGTTTTTATTTATGGCGTGACAGTGAAAACCGAGAATTAGAAGGCCACGCATAATTACTAAATTTATTCACTGAGTGACCGCGCAGACGGACGCGCGTGGAAACAAGTAAGCAGCGACCCCGGGGGTACTCCCTTATATAAGCTATATAGGTATGTAGCGGCCTAGCGACTAACGGATTTTCTCCACGAAAATGGAGCATAAATGTAAGTTGATGGTGATCGCTCCACTTGTTTGTTCAACCTCGAGGTGTTATTTGTTCCACTGCCTATGCAAGTCGAACTTTTTATTTGCACTCGAGCATCAAACACTAAATTATCATTCTAAAACAAACTGGTGCGCCATCTCCATGAACTCTGCTCAAATAAACTAGAGACCAAAACATATTTGACCTAATTATTGGAATAACTTAAGTTATTTTCCGATCTGAGATTATCCAAACGTTAAAGTGCACCTAACCCCAAAAATGTTTCTTCGCTTAAGTAAATCTACATGTAATTCGAAGCATTTCTGCGAAAAAAAATTTGGATTCGGTTGAATCCTCGATTTTCTATGCTCTGCTGAAGTCAAGTTCGATGTGTTGCACGACCGCGTATAGGGATTCTGGAGTCTGGTGCCGGGTTATGACGTCTACTCGGAAACCACACAATATAGCGCCTCTGTCATTTCTCTGTATTTGTTTGGGATAATTGAACATAAAAGGGATCATTTCTATGTCTTTTGGGACTTAAACTGAATAATTTTGTTTCGAAATTGTGCGTTCTTTATCTTCGTTGTCAAAGTTAAGTTTCGATTTGAATTATTCCGAAATAAACTTAATTTCTGAAGTAGAAATCGAGCAGGAATCGAGAACGCGTGATGATCATTTTGCCTACCGCAATCAATACTTCAAGCGGCAATGAGGAAGAAATCTTCGCAGATGAACCACTTGGAGACTTGGAATGGACACTGAACCAAATGTGAAAAGGAGGTCAAAGCGAACGAAGAGCCGAAAAGAAAGCTCAAGGACCGCTTTGCACTGAAGCAGTCAGTCAATGGTAAGCAATTATTGTTACCTACACTTAGTACTCCTACGAGCGTTTTAGCCCTCCTTTTAGTCTTTTATATTTTTGCTTTAGCGAGTATGTATCTTGTTAAGCAATGGTTATTCTGTTAAATTCCAACTTTTCACCATTTAGTGGGTTTTAATGTCCGCAAACTGTCAAAATTACTTGTCATTTTCTGTAGGAATTCTCGCTCGTGGCTTTTGTTTAATTTGATGCTTTCGCAGATGTCTGTTTAGCGAGGTTACATTTTACCAATATCCTATCCAATAAAGCTTGTTTTGGCTCAGTTCTAGGTCGTCTATCAAGAGTTTATAGAGAAGTGTATTAGAGTTGCTTGAGGCGCAGCCAAGCGACAGTCGATCGATTGAAAATCGGCCTGCTCGCGCGCGGGCCTGAAAATTGAAGCCGCAGAAAACAAACTGAAAGGAAACAAGCCTCATCACTACAGTTTTTACATCCTCAAACGTTTGTTGTTGCTACTCCAAGTAACCACCACAATGAATCAAGTTAAGTTTCAAGTACAAATCGTCAAATAAATGACTTTTTCTTCCCGATAAGTGAAGTGGTATGTTCCCTCGGTGGTCCGCATTGATGTTACATACATACATTTTATTGGACACTCCCCATAGGGCTTTTCAGGCCAATTTACAAATAATGATAGTTAAGAATATATACATGTTTACAAAGGTTTGAAAAGTACTAATTAAAACTAATAATGCTAAACTAAACGACGACGTATATACGGCTTTCGCACTGTTTATTTCCCGGCCTCAGAAAAAGATTTTGAGTCCAAATCTTTCGTCATTTTTCCTATTTAGTAATTCGAAAGAAATTCGTCTTTGACTTTCATCAAAATTTCCTGAAATGCTTCGCATGAGGAAGAAATGTTGACGCCATACAATGCGCGATACTACGGATGAACGCTCGGATGCTACTGAGTTTTGCCGGCTATGGTAGAGATAGGTTCTCGGTAACATTTCAACAAATTGCTAGTTGGCTTCGACCGGGTAAATTTTAAAATATCCTTCGGAAGTCAGGCTACTGGAAGTGCGCGGACAAATTCCAGAGTTCTCAAATTTAAGGCTCTCCCGCATCTCCGCACAGTCCCACTTCGCTCTATTTGAGTTTACAAAATCCACCGTATTTTTCGTATTTTCTCGACCATCGCTTTAAAATGGTATACCATACCTACGCACCTGGAAGGCGTTTCTACGCACTTTTCGAATGTGTATCGCATCTTTCTGAAGTAAATGAGTGGACGCGAAGGATCCACAACGTTCCCGGGTAGACGTCACAGGCCGCGACCAGGCCGCTAGAACTTATTTCCCTCAAACACGGCCGTGAAACAAAATGGCGGCGTTTTAGGGGCTATTTTGGAGCCATTGCCGGGGCATAGAAAATCGAGGATTCAACCAAATCCAAAACATTTTTCGCAGAAACACTTCTACTAACAAGTAGATTTATTTAAGCGAATAAAAATGTTTGGGGTTAGGTGCACTTTAATTTATGTCAAATAAAATGTTTACCTAGTCTCCTCAGTAAAGATGACTTCAAACGTGACGTATTGCATCCGAGTGCTGACTGGAAACCGCAAGGGATCTGGAACCTGGGATCTGGATGCCGAAATATCCCTAACAATCATAGGTAAGATGGTATGGAGCGATTAGATAACAATGCTGTTGTTGTCTGGTTCAGTACCCAAAGACAAAGTTCAGTCAATGTCAATGTCTTTATTCGGGAAAAGTATGTTGATCGTTATAACCGAGCTCGTTATACCGAAAATGTATGTGTATACTATGGCCAGTATTTTTGTGGCAAATATAGGCCAAATTCGATATATTAAAATTCTAACTTGGCTCCGAGGCTTAGGGTAATAAAACAAAATAAATTATTTATTCATCCCTCAACCTCGATGTGATTTATTTTTGAATTATTTTGTTTTATTCCTCTAAGCCTCGGAGCCAAGTTAGAATTTTGGCCTATTCGACATGCTAATACCGCATACTATTAAACACGCCTGGCTGGTTCATAGACCATGCAAAGGATGGTTATTTGCTCGATTCTTTTTTCGAAAATTATAAAACGTTACCGGCAAAATGATCACCCACCTGATCAAGTCGCCGTTATCGGTATGAATCTTCAAGAAAATTCAACCCAACTCCAGGTAAATTACGTACTATTGTTTCTGTTTGTTTTTATTGCACCCGCCTTACCTTTAGCCTTTAGGATATATCTTTAAAAATGAAAACTCGACGTGCATTCACTCTGTTTACATTTGCGATGTGTTAGATTTTTAAACCATTTCGAGTCAGCGATTCGCAAAATTATTTAAGCTTGGTTTATTCAATTTGAATTAAGCCCATGGTGTCTTAAAAATTTTATCTCCTCTTTTGCGAAAATCAGTTCCGACGTCAGTGTAGTTATACATGTATAAAATGATGACTATTCAACTCCGACATTGATCTTGCCGTGGAGCAGCGCTTCTATGCTAGCAGAGTCTCCTTTTCTGTTATTTTGAGGTGGGAAGAAAAAGTCTCTGCTCTGACTCGAAACGATTCATATTGAGCATGCGTTAGTGTTACTGAGCGACCAAACAACTTTCGCACATGATGTGCGATGATATGCTGGCGTGACATTTTTCGGAGTACTCGTGAATAATTATTGAATAATAACAATCGGAATATATTCGAACGCTTCAACGAAGATTTGCCAAAAAACGGCACTTGTTCCCCCGACTGAACAAATCGAATACGACAGAAGTACTTTGCTGTAATAGCTTTAGTTTTAGCATTGCCGCAAACGTACTACCAACTACAATTTCTCTAACAGGGACTAAGGGACAGACGAAGCCTCTTGTCTTGGAAAAATTGTTTTACAATGCTTTTTGGGCAGCATATAAAGACAAATATGTCATGGAAGCAGAGGATGTGGGAGAAATCTTGATGATCAAAGTAAAAAATGATCAAAGTGGTTTTTTCCATTATTCCAGCGTCGACTTGTTCTTGGACGAGGTTTCAATTAACTACGAATCAGATGATAATAAAGTTTACGAATTTCCTTGCTTTTGCTGGGTGCAGACTGAATCTGTATTCTTTGAAGGGAAAGGTATGTGAAGTTAAAACAAGGAACCTTCCACATACATGTATATGTACCTTTGCATCGCATGATCAGTCCGCGTTATCAAAAACACAAATTTATATGATGTGCCACAATAGGCCATTTCTGAGTTGCCTTTTACCTCTGCTTCAAAACGAGTCCTGATTCCCAACCTTTCATGTGGAAATGACTTTTACTTGCACGTTCATTCAGTCTTGCAAATCAAACTCACTTCCATATGAATGGTTGAGCACCAGGACTCATTTTGAGAGGCAAACGGCAACTCAGAAATGGCATATTACCACCTTATTGGACTAATTAGCCACGTGATCTGGCTCAACACGGATGTAAATTAAACATCTCACAATGACCATGGCTCTAGTTTGCAGTGCGACTGAGGTGATAGCACTAGAATAGAATGGAGGCGGTGACCAGGAACTCGTGCTAAAAATATTAAATTCGGAGAGGATTATCCTGAGAAAAGGTCGTTCCTCTAGAATAATGCCTAGCTAATTTAATGTCAACTTGACGCTGACAATTAAGGTATATAATTAACCGACGTTGCAATCAGGAGCGAAATGTGGCCTCAGAGTTTCGAATTCGAAGAATTTTCCATACCAGTTTTATTACTTTATTACATTCGAACCTCCACTCAACAATGGCTACCACTCTACAACGGCCAGGATTCCTTGCGACGATCTATATACGTTAACTTATGTCCCAAGGTGGCCGTTGTAGAGAGGTGCGATTGTATCTTGCATGAATTGAAGCACAGGTTTCCCAGGCTCACAATAGAATACTCGTTGGCAAAATTTATTAAATTTGTATGGAACTTTATAACTAGTAGAGGCAGTGAACGGAAAAAACTGGGATTTTTTAGGTGGTAGCGACCTAAGGATCTAGGACAATCAAGCCGATGATGGATTTTTTTTTCAATCTATTTTTAAATTTCAGTCCATAGCTGAGCATAATGTTATGCTCTTATTAGGAATTAACTAAATAGCTCGATTTTCTCATTTAGCTAAATTGGTCACAGATGAGCAGGACGACGAAGTAAGAAACCAAAGACAACTGGAAGTTAAACAAAGACAAGAAATCTACCAATGGGGAGACGACCCTGACTACAGGGGCCTGCCGGGATTTATCAAGTCTGGAGGCGCCAAAACACTTCCTAAAGAAGTGCAGTTCACACAAGATGACGCTAATGAGCTTTTCCAGGCCACAAGTAAAGGAATTTTAAACGCCTTATTAGTAAAATTTCGAGGCCTTTTTCATTCTTGGGAAGAATTTGACGATTTTCGCAAGGTAAGTTAGATTTGACACTAGACTACGAGAAGGTGATTTTCGCGCGTGCTCGCGTGTTCTCCCACTCGACTATCCCAGAGAAAAATGAGGGACTGCTCGTAGTCTATTTTGACGGACTGAAATGAACCCTTCTAGTCCAAACGCCAGCAGCGCCATAACAGGTTTACAGAAGACAAGAAAGTTCCGTTCTCATACTGCAAATTAGCCAAGTAAGCTAAACATTCCCTTTCTTTTAAAGTTCACTCCCGCATGTACCACACGCGTGTGTGGCAGTTACTCTAGTTACTGTTTTAACAATTAAATTGTTAGTATCTGAAAAAGTAATAATTGGCAGATAAACAATGTTTCGAGACAGTTATGAAACTCAGTCAGTACAATTTTGAAGCCGATAGAACAGAGATCCAGTGGTACTTTATTGTTCTTATAATCCAACAATAATTTTTCTACGGTCATTTCCCAGCAAAATATTTATGTTTAAAAACGTCCACCGCGCCAGATTTAAACATTGTCCTTGAATATGACACTTTCAATTTCCATTCATTGATTGGTAAGGTTACGTTTTCAGTGATTTTTATTGCTCCAGGGCACATGAACAGGTTATGCCTCTGCTAGGGCACTTTCATTATTGGGTGATAATTGTCCGGTAGAGGTATACCACGTGACCTATTTGACCAATCAGTGGGACTGAAATTTTTTTTGTGGATTATAACAGATGAACTCGGTAGAACCCTCCTGTAATAATATATTGCAAAGAAAACACACAGGCAAAAGAGTGATTTACAATCTTCTCAGGTAGATAATAAAACACTGCACTGATTGCGATTATTTTTAGGCATTCGTGCACTTCGTTGGCGATGTACCTTTGGCGGCGGAGCACTGGAAAGAAGACTCCTTTTATGGAGCGCAGTTTTTGAACGGCTGTAATCCTGACACGATCAAGCGATGCACAGAGCTGCCTTCTAAATTCCCCGTCACGCAGGAAATGGTCGGAAATTTATTGGACGCAGGAGAAACGCTTCAACAGGCCATGAAGGTACGTAATTTAAACAATGGTATAACTTTACTGGGTAGGGACTCCCATGTTAAAGTGACGGGGTGATCGTCGTAAAGTTTGCAAGGAACCCCTAAAAGGTACTAGAATCTTGTATTGTGTGTGTGGCTCGAATTTATTTTCACCCCTTAGAGGAACCAATTCTAAGAAAAAACTAGTTCCTGGCTTTTTTCCGCCTAAAAGGTACAGTACCATTGAGAATAACTCCTACGGTGGTAATTTTAGATTTAAACACACTGAACGGTACCTGACCACGAAATTTAACTCCTAAAAAGTATGACGATTATCCGGTGATGGCTTGTGTGGGATACGCGGTGGCCTAATGGTTAGTCCGTTGGACTCCGGATCGAGCGGTCTGGGTTCGAGCCCTGGCCGGGATAATTGTGTTGTGTTCTTGGAGAAGACACTTAACTCTCACAGTGCCTCTCTCCACCCAGGAGTATAAATGGGTACCGGCGAACTGTTAGGGCAACCTGAATGCTGGAGGTGGCGGGGGGTAACCTGGTGCTGGACTAGCATCCCACCTCCTGATCGGCTTCATGCCTGGGAAACAAAAAAGCGGGGATAAGCTCCGGCAGAGTGGGCCAGTTTTGCCCCCGAATGGTTTTAACTTTTTATAGTGATGGCTTTGACCAATCACAGCGCGCACAATACCTTGTTTATTTCATTAAAAAAGTGTAGAATGTGGAAAAATATTAGTAATCGATATGTTATTTATTGGCCCTTCATATCCATGAACAATTACAAACACAATAACTATTATAACTGAATTCACGTTCTATATTCCCTGATCCCCAGAATGGCCGTGTTTATCTGGTTGATTACGAGATTCTTTTCGACATTCCACACTACGGTACTCTGAACAGCAAACTCGAGCGACGCTACACGTGCCCAGCGTTAGGACTGTTTTTACGTCAAGAGCAATGGGGACATTGTGCCAATAGCCATTCAGCTCCAACAAAGACCGATCAATCAAAACCCAATTTGGACTCCAAACGACACTGAACAGTCCATACTATATCCAGAAAAGGCTATACGCGTGACGTAACGAAACCATTGTTCTCAGGGTCAGATCAAAACATTGAGTCACGTGTCCAAGCCAAAAAAAAAAAAATGGCGGACGAAGGCGATGCGAAAAGTTCGTAAGTTGTTCTGTCGTTGTCGCGATCTTTACACAAATTGAGACTTCATCCGTGTTTAAAACTTCAAAAATGTGAATTAAACCTCGTTGAGGATTTCAAAGATCAATTTGCAGAATCCACGCACCTCAAACCCGCTGCCGAAGACGAATGTTGTTGTGTGCAAATTATCGATCTCTGAGCAGTGCAGTGATGAAGTATTTAGCGACTTGTACAAACGAACAGGAATTATGAAAACGCAGGTTAGCGTTTTTTTCTTCACTGGATACTGCACTTTTGGGCAGAGAGGAAAATCGAAACTTGAGGTCTTGACACTATAATATATACATGCTATATGAAAGTGCTTCTGTCTGCTGAAACTGATACCAAAGGAGAGCTGTTTGGGGAAAGAAAGGAACTATAAACTGCGCTGCTGAAATAAATTACGCTGTTGCGTTATGTTGGGGAAACAACAAATACAAGCTTTCAACATTTGAAGTGAATTTTATTCAGTTTAAAAGTATTGTCAGTATTTTGCTTTCTTGCCTGAAGAGTGTATCTGAAAAATGAAAAAAAGATACATTTTAGCTTAATTTGGTAGTAATAATATTGGTTAGTACATGTATTTTTTATGCTGATACTAATAAATTGAATTTGTTATAGTATATTAATTGATCTATATTGTGTGCACTGAGCAGTTTAAAATCCAGCACACAAGTGGATGAATTTTAGGGCCTGTTTACATCTGACTATGAGCAATCCCTCATTTTTCTCAAGGATAGTCGAGTGGGAGAGCATGTGAGCGTGTGCGAAAATCCCACTCGACTATCCCTAACTTCAATTAAGTTGGACTGTTAGTGTTAGGAATGATACATTTTGATGGCATTTAGTTCACATGTAAGTTAAAAATATACACAAATTATCCCTGCTTAAGCTGGGTTGATCCTGGTGCGACTTTTACATGCAAAAACATAGTCGCCTAGAAGGGTTCCCCAGCTAGGCGGGTTTACAGGACGCTTCTAGGAGGGATACCCCTTCTGGCATGTAAAGAAATAAATAGAAAAACACAATAGACCCCGGTAGCCCTTATAGCCAGGACACCCTATCTCCGTGTAAGGTGAAGCCATTCGGGGCCAAACTGGCCCGCACTGCTGTTGCTTATCCTGGTTTTGGTAGCATGAAGCTGACTAGGAGTATTACTACTCCACCTGGGTAGGATGTCCAATGCTAGGTTACTCCCACCATTTTTGTTAGGTTGCCCAGGAGTATAAATGGGTACTAGCGAACTGTTATGGTGGAGGGAGGCATGGTGTGCCCAAGAACACAGTGACCCTGGCCAGGGCTTGAACCCGGACTGCTTGATCCGGATTCCATTTCACTAACCATTAGGCAACCACGTCTCCCACCTCTCAAAGTAAACAGACCCTTAAATTGTGTTTGTTAACTCAACCAAATACCCAATTACCCAAATCACGTCTTTAGTTGCTTTGTTGATGATGCCACCGGCCATCATCATTATGCTGAATGGTAACTGTCTATTTCCATCAGAGTTTAAATAAATTTGAAAAATTACTTTTTTTTTTGTTACAGCTTGTGGGGAATATGTGACCAAAAAGTGGTGGTTTAGGGGCATGATTGTTGTGCCCCTAACCACACTGGGGCTTCAAAACAATGCACTGGTTTCCTAAATTAATAGTTGTGGGCCACCAATGCAAGTTTGGAGAATCAAGAAGTACTGTTGTATTCCAATCATTGTTCTAATACCTTCGGCAAATTAAACCTGAACGAGCGAGAGTCTTTACCAAAGTTTATTCCACAAATGCTACAAAATATAGAGTTCAACTTTTCCCTGCAGTGAAGGTAAGCTTACATTTCTGCCGGAGACAAAAAATTCAGGTTTTGAGTACCGCAAAATGACAAATGCCTAAATTCTCGTACGCAAATACTTCATCCGTGAGTGAAAGCAGAAAATTCGCAACAGATACTCGATTTTCAAAAATGGTCTACCATAAACTGAAATGGTCTACCGTGCCCAGATCTCGAACAAAGATGGAACACGAACAGAAGAATTCAGCAAAATTGTTCATTTCCCTGTCAAAATTCTGTGAAGAGCACAAAATGAAATGAAAGATAGACTTACCGTAATGTACATAATCAAAATGGCGGCCACGCCGTCGCGAAGACGAAACTCAAACGCTTGTAGAACTCTTCAAATACAACCTTTTCGCCCAAGACTTCGCCATGTTGCTCGTTGACTGCATTCCTCTCGAAAACATACAAAGAAGTTCCCGGATGGATAGGACAAACGTCGCAAATGGACTGGGAAACAACGATGTATTTTTCAGCGAATATTTTTTGTGATTTTTTCGTATTTTCTCTGAGAACAATGGTTTCGTTACGTCACGCGTATAGCCTTTTCTGGATATAGTCTGGACTGCTGAATTAGAATGGATCTACGCCAAAATGTGGCTGCGCAATGCTGACGCTCAGTGGCATCAAGTAAGAAACATGTCTTGTGGGGGAAATAATATTATTGTCTTATTAACCAAGCACGAGGCCGTACCCTGTGTTCAGTAGAAATCGCGATGAGTTCTGATTGATTAAAATATAATGTTAATAAGATAATTGAAATATTCAATAAATCTTACACTTGTAAAATGTAAAAATCTAAAATTGGTACATAGACAACTCACTACAGTAACTGTTATTTACCGTCATCAAACCATTTTTGTTTGGTAAACAATGAAAGAAAATATGCTTTAGTCGCCATGCAGTGCAACTTTCCACTGATGGAGACGTGCATGATATTTGCACTAGTTCGTCATCAAGAAAAAAGACAAAAAGAGGAATAATTTTAGCTTCTGAAGCTATATAGTGGCCTTGTTGGCAAAATTCGTAAGCGGAAAAGCCGCGAGAGTCTGGGGCGGGAGGGGTGAAAGACCGCCTGCAACAATACCTAGGTATTTTGAATAGTCCGTCCACCAGTGGACGGGATTGGTTGAGAGCTGTGAACACGTCAATCAAATGTTTGCTGAGCTGCCATGTCTCTCCCAAGGGAGAATGAATCAATTTTACCACAACATTTCCGCGAGACCGCGAATGAAAATGGCGACTGTTGAAGACAGTTTAATTTCTGTTAAAATTCCTGAAAATCGTTAAATTGTTTTCGAGGAGTAGGAGACGTCTCTGAAAGAGCCCGTTGCTTTGTGGATCGACGTAATGGCAGTACGTGCAGCGTTGACAGAATGGAGATAGAAGAATTTATTGTCTTAGCGAACAATCAAATTCACGGCTGCAATATCAGATACAGAAATATACTTTTTGGATACTACAATCTATAAAGACGAAAGGTTCAACGGACAAGCGATCCTTGATGTTCGCGCCCACTTTAAGCCGACTGAGACTTTTCAATCTTTGAGTGACATACTCGTAAAAGCCAAACTCTAAGCAGTGTCTAAGGTCACGTTTTACTGTATGTTTCGCCTGTCAAAATTTTATTTCATCAATATATAATGGATAAGTTTCGCATTACAGCTTCACTCTGATTGGCTGTTTTAATTGGATCAACAAAACTCAAATCTCACATTTTGTTGCAGGCGGTTTCTCTCGCGGCTTGCGTCGCTCGTTGTCGAGGCTTTGCCGCTCATTTTGGCCGTTCCGCTGACAAAACTTTACCTCATGCGAACAATACCGCCAGCTAGAATAATTTGGGTGTGTGCATTTTATTTGTTTGGTTTCTTTAAAGTTTCTTTGATTATTCCAGATGATCACTCATCTTCTTCGTACGCATCTGTTCATGGAACCCATTGCAGTTGCTACCAGAAGACAGCTACCCTCGCTCCACCCCCTGTGGAAACTTTTGTCACCTCACCTCCGGGGAATTCTGGCCATCAACACACTTGGAAGAGAAACGCTAATACCTGTTGGAGGTGTGGCTGACTACGTACTTAGTATCGGAGGAGGAGGTTTGAATGTTTATATTATTGAAGAATTTGAAGAAGGAAAATTGCTTATTGGACAAATTAAGAAAGAAACAGATCAGAAACAGTCACCTCACCTTTAAACGAATTATTACACTTTTGACTGTTCTTATTGAAGTTTGAATGGTTTACATTGTAAAAATAGGAGGATAAAATGCCATAAAGTTTATTTAATTGTCATATGCTTTAATTTACTTATTGAGCTTTTTTATTAGCTGGATATGGGAAAGAACTGAAGCTAGTATAAACAAACAGCTCACCAATTAAAAGTACCATGCATATCTTCCCTCGGAGTATATTTCCGTTTCAAGACATTTTTCGGGGAAGGAGCTTATTAGCGAACGGGGCGTATTAGAGAGGCTGACTTATTTCAAGAAGCTAAACATTTAGTCCGTTTAATGTTATTTCTGCTTAATAACACAGCTCCACAAAAAAGTAGCAATAACAAATAAATGTGGTGGATGGGCTAAAAATAAATGTTTTCCTGTTCATAAGCGGACAGCTCTACTTACGGCCGCCTTGACAAAAAACCGTTTGAATTATATCTCATACAAACTCTGTGTTTGCGCATTACATTGTCATAAACCGTCAGTTCCACCTGCGCACACGTTCTCTGCTTCCCGAGGGTGTTCACTTACGAGAACTTGGACTCTACAGCATTTTCTCGGGACAGGGGAGGGGGGCTTATTTTAAAAAAAGTGACGTTTTAGAGAGGTTTTGTTAGAGAGAGAGACTAGGGGCTTAAAGAAACGGGGGACATAAAGTAAGACAAGAGAGAATTATTTTCGAAAATCAAACCGGAATTGATCACGCTAACTGAAAAAGTGGCTTAATTAATAACACTTTCACGGCCACAGGCAACCATAGTCGCCCTACCCATACACGGCCAAAGGCAACTTTACTCGCCCTACGTAAATATTCCTTGAGATATCAGAGGAAATCTAATGTTTGTTGAAAAATAGTTTATTAAGTCCCAAAATATTTGGCCAAGAGAAACTTGGGTTTAATTTCAAGATGCATACGCACAAAATTTTTCTCTCCATTTTTTTTATTTCGGAATGAATGATCTACTCTCCATATTCACCAACGCAAACATTATATGACCTAAGCTTCCACGAGTCTCCTGTAGCTCAGTGGTAGAGCGTCCGACCGTTGTGCGGGCCGGGAGGTCATAGGTTCGACTCCTGTTGGGAGAACTGGAAATGTTTTCTCCAAGTAGCTTGTGTCACTGACTAACATCTTTCTCTTTATTTCAGCAATAGGTCACGTGCATCTCATGCAGAAGTATTACAAGAGTTTAACTTGGTCATCGTATGACTTGCCGCGAGTGTTGGAAGAAAGAGGAGTCCATGATGCAGAACAACTTCCAGGATTCCATTATCGCGATGATGCTTTAAGATTGTGGAAGGTCATTAAGGAATACATCACCGACATGCTTAAAATTTATTATTATTCCAGTAAAAAAATCAAAAAGGTAAAGTTATAACCTGTTATAAATAAATGATGATTTCAATGGTTTTTCTGGGTTCTTCTCCGAAGAGCTGTGGAAGTTTTAGTTTTAATTTGAGAACGTTACCTAAATTTTTCTGAACTTTCACGAGAACAATTTCTAGAATTCCAACGTCATAATTAGGATTTACGTAATAATTATTACTTTATCTGACCTGATCCGAACTAAATGGCCCACATTTATTAAAATGTCAAACACGAGTGAGCGTTTTCATCCGAACACCGAGAAGAGAGTTGGAAATACGACGCGCAGGTGTTTGGAAATCGGATGAAACACACATTCTAGTGTTTGATATATGTTCCCAATCGAAATAAAACCTAAGTTTATGATTTCCTTTGTTTCAAAGTGATAATTATTTTAATAATAGTAAAAGTCATCGAAATGATTTTGAGATCACTTCTTGATTTTTATGTGAACAGGACACAGAACTCCAAGCTTGGATTCGTGATCTGCACGACAATGGCTATCCAGCAAGAGAGGGTGAGAATGATCATGGCTTCCCTTCCTCGGTGACAAGTTTGGAGGAGCTCACCCACCTGCTTACCATGGTCATCTTCACGTGCTCATGCCAACACGCAGCAGTCAACTTCTCTCAGATGGATGCATACGGTTTCCAGCCACATTCTCCCAGCCTCATGCGCAAACCACCTCCTAAAACAAAAGGTCTTGCGAACATGGAGCACATCATGAACAGTCTGCCAACCATGGATCAGGCTGGAGCCACCATAGGAGTCGTGTTTGATTTGTCCCGAAAATTTGATGATGAGGTAAGTATGACAAACTTCTCAAACTCATTAATAATTAATCAGGTTATAACAATGGAAGGCCGTCACGCTGCCTTCTCAACCCGCCCTGTAGGAAAGAGGAGGAGGTTAGGAAACTTGGTCTTAAAGGAGCTGTGTCACGCTACTTTTTGCTATTCTTCCCTGTATTCTTTTTTACGAGCTATAAACTCAAACATGTCAATGAAATATTAATTCAAAGATGGAATCACACTTACATAACAAACACAGATGATTTCTAAGCATTATTTACCACTTGTTTCACACAAATGTACTTGACTTGAAAAAAGACTGGCCGTCGTTTTTCAAGTTAATTTCGCAGTTTGTTACTTTTAGTCAGGGGCGTTCTCGCCGGAGTGCCTTACTGGCAATTATCTGAAGACCTCTATTGCCAGAACTTCCTGTTCCCGTGATTCTTATTTCAACAGGATAGTTAACTTATGGAACACTGTACCTGACGCCATAAAAAGCGCTGATTCTCTATTTAGCTTTAAAAATCAGCTTAAAAAGTTTTATTTTTCTCGTTTATTTAAAGTTTTTGACCCAGACAACATACGATCTTACAAAATTGTCTGCCCTAAATGCCACCGCATTAATCCCACGCAGGCGTGCTTTTGTTAGCATTATAATTAGTTTTTTTATATACTATATAACTTAGTGGTGGGTTGGGTTTGGGTTTCTTTTTTCTTACTGGGGCTGGGCTGGGTAGATAGGCCTAGCAAGAGACGCAATGTCCTATTGTCTATTTACCCGCCATTGACGAATTAAGTAAATAAAATAAAATAAATAAAATAAAATAACGTTTTCCCAATCTGTTTCAATCTTGTCCAATTTTGACTTCATTGCGGCTTCCTAGTATTTGTTTTATGTTTTTCTATGGTTTGAAACCATTATTTTGTGGTTTCAATATATTTTAAGTTTAGTTTGCGTGTAACAGAATTGCTGAAAATAGCGTGACACAGCCCCTTTAATTAGCATAGATTGACGATTTTATTTCCCCATTTACTCCTTAGGTTTTGTTTCAATTTAAAAAAAATCGTCACAAATACTCAGTCCGCTACACGTCGTATGTTCAACTCTTTTCCGAGTTTGTAAATCGAATGAAACACTATATCTCGTGTTTGATATATCGCTTAAAAAACACTAAAACTGACAATGTTTTCAGTATCTTAAGGTGAAAAGCAGGAATTGTGTTGTGGTACGAAATAGTTTACCTCAGGTTTTCGCACAAGTTCAGGATTACCATCAAGACAGGCTCTTGAATGAGGGGAGAGTCTATCTTTACCTTTACTGTGCCATAGTCTACAAAGGGATGTATTGGTCTAGTTAAATAAGGGAATTGGCCGGACGGTTGAAAGCAAGCAAATAAAGAGTTGTTAATAAGTTTAAACGTACTCACAATGCATGCTTTCAACCGTCCGGCCAATTCCCTTATTTAACTAGCTAGACCAATACATCCCTTTGTAGACTATGGTACAGTAAATTGTAATTCTTTTAAATGTACTATAAATCAAACGACCTCCTCGTACAATCGTGATTAATAGGTACTCCTTGATGTTTTGAAAGTTCACAAATTTTGAGTACTTTTAAAACATAGACTGCGAGCAGTCTCTTTCTTTTCCTAATGTTTTCAGGGGATTTGCATAATTATAACATTTCCGCTCGCGCCAAAGATCTGAGGAGAAAATACCGACTGCTCGAAGGCTATCAAAAGATCACTCGTACCTATTTTAAAAATCACGAATTGTACTCGAGATGTCTATACTAATTTTTTGCAGCCACGTCTTGGAGAATTTCCGGAAAGGCTTTTCACTGATAAGGCCGCCGAAGACGCCATCTCACGTTTCCAAGGAGATTTGCACAAAATGTCCAAGGCGATAGAACACCGAAATGACAAGTTGAAGTTTCCCTACACCTACCTGCTACCAGAGAACACTCCAAACAGTGTCGCCATCTAAACAACCCGCCAGACTGCTGTGTGCCAAAGTGTATTTGTCTAGTGTGATCGTCTGCAGGTGAGGATAGTTCTGAAAAGGACTGTTGTTGGTGACTGACGTCTTGACAACCTGAGCGGAAGTCATCTTCAGAATCAAGTGAAATGTGTTAGACAGTCCTAGAAACTGTTTGGTCAATTTATCCGCGATGTCATTGGCTTTCACGACTCGTGTAAAGTTCATACGTAACATATATATTTGCTGCGTGGTGTTTTTTTTTTTTCATTATGGAGTGTTTTCAACGTGCGCATCATAACGTCATTTATAACATTTTAGTCACTTTTTAACTTCTTTATTTTGAACAGAAGCTCGGTATTCTGTAAGGTGTCTGTAGTAAGATGTTGTACCGGCTCATGGGCTCCTTTGCAAAATATACTCTAACCGGGTCACTCTAACCTAAACTTGGGTACATGATCAGCCATTACCCAGGATGAAATTAACTAGCAGACACCTTGGCCTGTAGATCAGTCAAACAGAGCGGCCTTAACTTGTGTGAACATATTTGATCAATAATGCACTCAATAGCTTCCATTTTGCTTAAAGAAATTGCACGAATATTTGTCCTTGGACGTTATTTGTTCTTCGAAGCTCACAGTTTTCCGAGAGCGAAGCTCGAGGAAAACTGCATGCTTCTCGGTACAGATAATGTCCGCAGACAAATATGCCAACATGTTTTAGCGCCAAAAGCGGAGGTTAGTGTTTGTATATAGGTCAGTAATTTACATGTTATTTTTTAGTTTCTTTTTCAGTAGAGTGTATCGAGTGTTAATGTCGAATTAATATCAGAAAAATGTATAATCAATTTATGGATTCATTTTGTTTGTATTTTGGTCCTAAATGAATAAAAGACGAAATTATGGTCTACATACATGTATGATGAAGTTCCTACATATATAACTTACTTGCTTTCTTACTACATGTACATTCCAGCAGACTACTACGTTCAGCTGGAAAAAAATTCCGACTTTTAAATTCAAAACCTATTGTGGACGGTCTTGAGCTGCGGCCGCCCCATGCATTGCTTTCGAACGCTCAAAAATTGTTTCTCGGCAACTTGTTTCCATGCAAATTCAATGCGCTATAAAATCTCACGCTAAAACGTTTCACGGTCTTAACATTCCCTTTTATGATTTACAATATCACGTGACAGAGTTCTGCAAAAGGGCCTATTACTATTTCTTAGGGCCTTAGTTATCGACAACTAGCTTCACGCACTGGCTTTTTTGTTATCGACAACTTTTTATGATCGACAACTAAATAGTTGTCGACAACTATCTCTCTAGTCTGTGGAGGCCCTTATATATTATTTCTTATTCACTGTTTCTTTCCTGTTTCAAAGATGGCGAACGATTGTGACTTTTAAACAGAAGGGAATGTAAATCGACAAGCAGAATTAGCATTTGGCGCTGTCTCTCTTTGGAGCTGTGTCATTTTGTCTCCCATGCAAGTAAGCACCCTTTGACTCCTCGCACAATCTCTCCTGCTCGGCACACAATCTTTCCTCGATCCCAACAAATGTGATCTTTCCCTCTTGTCAATGAACTAGCTTGAATTTTAGAAAAATCACTGTTTGGGGTTATCAATTGACGGTCAGATTATTCATCCACTCCAGACCTTGCAGCTCATACGTGCCTGTATAAAACAATAACTACGCTGGTTTGTCACAGGCTAGTTAATTTGTTGTACCTTATAGTTTTCATATCAAAATTTAGGTAGCCGTCCATGTTTAGCCTTCAGGCTATCTATTGCTATAATCAGTAATCGCCCCAAAAGAAATATGAAGAAAATCTCTACAAATCACGGAAGCTAATAAACTGTCAATACGCGAAAACCAATCTCCTGCCCAGTGTCTTGGCCAAATCGCATATACTATATATAGCTAGAATGTTTTATTAGTCCATTATTTCAAGGGGATTTCAAAGGAAGGTCATTACATCCATGACACAAAGTTACAATTAATCCAAATGAGCTTTGGCGGATGATAATTTTTTCTTTCTTTCTTGTTGTGCACATTTGTTCTTTTTCATCCTTATTGTTAATTGTAGTTTTCCCTTTCAAGCTAGAGTCCTAGCTTTTCAAAACACTTTGTTCCAACTTCAATGTTTTTAACATTTGTGCAATTTTTCTAGGACTGATTGTTCGAAAGATGAATAACTCAAATCCGAGATTAAGTTAACCAAGGTTTTTATTTGTTATTTCAAAGCGTGTTTCACTGCTGATGTCAAGGTACAGTTTGATATTGTTCAAATGCTGCATCGATAAAAATGAAAGACCTGATTACAGATAGTTAAATGAAACTGAATTAGAAGTTTCAACTCATCCTGGATTAACTAAATTCTGCTTTGAACAATCAACCCTTGGCGAACATCTTCTTTAGCGTAATCGGCCAAGTTGACTTGAGTCAGTTCCTGTCAACAAATTGAGAACCAGACAAACATCAATAAAGGTTATGAGCTGAAAATAGATGTGAAAACACAAGCCACATTTCTTGCTTATAAAAATGTTCACTATAGACACAATTGAAATGTGTTCTATTGAATAAGCCCCCCCACCCCCCCCCCCCCCCCCCCCACCCCATCCACCTCGTGGAAGGTTCCAATATAATAATCAAATATACTATGAGAAAGAGGTTTAAGCTGCACTGCAGTTGTTCTTGGATTTAGAGCTGTATGTAGATTTATTAACCACTGAGCAGGCAACTGATTATTTGCCGCAACAATTCGACCAATGAAATACAATCTATTGAGATTTTTTACGGAAGCTCCGCCCTCCTCCATAGAGACTACAAAGATGAATTTATTAACGGGAGAGATCAACGGGAGCGCGCAGGGAGATATATATTCCCAGTCCCTCAAACCTTTATCAGATTAACCTCTCCCCAATCTCCCAAGCGAGCGTAAAGCGAATGGTTTCTCAGATAAAGTTCTTCCTTGTAATGATTCAACCCTTTTGCTTTAGCTTATGTCGTAAGGGCAAGAGGAGTTGAAAATAAAAATAAGCTCTGCAGCAATTTCCACTTGGGATTTAAAAACAACTTATGTAAGGGTTAGAGTAGTACATAACTGTCACAGGGAAATATAATTAGTGGCTGCACTGGCTGCAGTAGCTGTAGTAGCTGGACTACAGCTACTACAGGTACTACGTTTACTACTGCTGCTACCTGTAGTATTACTGCTTACCTCTTTGTGCTCATCACCGCTTCCTAGCTTCTCCGTCATCATCACTGCTTCCTTCTTTGTCCTCATCACTGTCTCCGTCTTTGTCCCCATCACTTCCCCCTTCTTTGTCCTCATCACTGCCTCCTTCTTTGTCCTCGTCACTGCCTCTTTCTTTGTCCTGTTCACTGCCTCCTTTTTTGGCCTCATTACTGCCTACTTCTTCGTCTTCATCACTGCCTACTTCTTCGTCCACATCGCTGCCTCCTTCTTCATGCTCGTCATGGAAAATATCAACCATGGCTCGACCAAACACGCCTGAAACGTACCACAATTGCACGATTAGGTATATGGGTGTGTTGAAAAAAAGGATCAATCAAAAACTTTATTAATGTGTCGTTTAAGAGTTTAGCCGAGGGAAAGCCCTCTACTAATAGGGGACACCATCGTTCGAGGCTTTGCCTATGTGATGCACAGTTTTACCCTTTCTTTGAGCAGCAATGTACATTTCAGTTTTATTAGACATTTAACAGTCTGATGTGCATATTATAAACGTCCAAAATTAGCTCAACATTAGTTGAGTGTAACTAATGCTACTTAATACTTTTAAGAAATTCTTACCTGTTGGAGGTTGAGCTTCCGTTACTTTCAAGTCAATGGCAGCTGTCGTAGTGGTTTCATACTCGCAGAGCCAATGGCAGCTGTAATTTCCCTCGTCATTTTTCGTTACGTTAAAAATAGATAGGATGTATTCCTCCTTACATTTGGTGCGCGTTTTTTTCTCCACTATTTCGTACTTTTCACCGCTTTCCAACTGCTTGCCGTTTAAATACCAAAATGATTCATCTGGACAATTGTCGTCCTTATCAAACAAGCATGTTAGGCTCACGTTAGAAAATGTGCTGGCGAGAACCTCTGAGGAGTTAATGGTCGGACTTTTTGGAAAAGGACCTGTGTTAAATAAACAATTATTAACGAGGTCAAAGTGACTGTTCATAAACAGGCGACAGTAGTAGTATGAGACGCATAGAATTAACCTTTTTGGGGGGAATCTCATTAACGCAGGGGGGATAAATTAACGGTGGCGACGTCATAGGCTATTGTCTCATGAATAAAATGCTGTGGAATAAATTAAATTGCTGTAGATTTAATTAACTTTTTGGGGGTGGAATAAATTAAATTGGTGACGTCATAGTTTGAAATCGGGTGAAGGGTGGGGGTGACGTCATAATCCCTCAGAGGCTGACGTCATCGGAAACGATGACATCATAATTTAAAAATATAATAGTAACAGGTAACAAGTAACCAGTTACAGTAACAAGTAACCACAGGAGCCCATCACTAGGAGCGAGCAACTGGACTGGATTCGTGTCACAGCGTTTTTACAGACCAGGTTATTTTTAGATTCGCTTTTCCCGCGATTTCGTATTCCCGCCAGACAATAAAACGTTTTCCCTTTGTAATCATTAATTGACGTTACCGCGTATCAAAGGCCCGCAATTAGGTCGCCATCTTTTTATTTTATTTTATTTCATTTCATATTACACATGGGACAGAAACACATTTTCCCGGGAAAAAGGAATCTAAAAATAAACCGGTCTGTAAAAACGCTGTGACATAGGCGTAGTGTCGGAGTTGCTCGCTCCGGCTAATGGGCTCCTGGTAACTGTCAAACCGGCCTACCTAATGTATTCCACAGCATTTTATTAATGAGTACATGTACAAGACAATAGTCCACCCCTGTTACTTATACTATTCTATTTTTAAATTATGATTTCATCATTTCCGATTACGTCAGCCTCTGAGGGATTAGGACTTCACCCCCACCCCTTCATCCGTTTTCAAACTATGACGTCACCAATTTAATTTATTCCACCCCCAAAAAGTTAATTAAATCCACAGCAATTTAATTTATTCCACAGCATTTTATCCATGAGACTGAATAGCCTATGACGTCACCACCGTTAATTTATCCCCCCTGCGTTAATGAGATTTCCCCCCCCCCCCCCCACCACACAAAAAGGTTAATTCCATGCGCCTCATACAACTGACAGTCTTCAGGGAGGAGGTCTGGAGCCGACCGAACCAACATTCTGGAAGGTTTATCCCATGAACGCCAAAAATTCCACGTTTGCCCTCTGCAAACGGGAATCTCATAAAAAATGAAACACAGCGCCTTAAGGGTGTTTCTTGGTGTTGCAGAAACCATTGTTTGTGATTCATCATATTTTGGTTTCTCGTCTTTTTTTTTGTTTTCTTCGACGCTATTGATGATCGCAACACACCATGAAACAACCGTTATTAACGCAAGCAATGTAAAGGGGGTCGGGGGGCATGCTCACCCTGACAGCTGGTCTTTTGAAATCACTAACAATACATCTAAAACTGCCAAACATGATGAAAAGTAATGACTTTATACCAATGAAAAACACCCATGATCAAAGGTGCAAAGCCTCTCTAGCCATGAAACTAGTCATAATAGTACAAGTGAATTGAGTGGCAACAGAAACTATTAAGATTTTAATACCTTTTAAACACTAAAAATGGGCACTCTTGACGAAATGTTTGACTATTGCCAAGGGTCAATGACAACACGTAGCAAATAAAGCAAAGAAGAAAAGTACAGTCATAATACAGTCTTTGAAGAGACAACAACTCAATACTGGGCGCATTTGAATTTTATCAACCACATTGTTCTGACAACACGAAAAAGGACGAACATCTTTAAAATTTAGGAGAATGTGCTATAAAAATCATTTGAGACTCTTGGTAGAGATTTAGGCTCAAAAAAGTATAACCCTCCCCTAAATGTAATTTAAAAATTAATGGCCCTCCCCAAAATGGCGCTCAAAAAATAGTGACCCTCCTCCAAAATATAGTGGCCCTCACAGAAACGGAAAATGCCATAGACCCAAGAACACAACACAGTGGCCCCCGTCTCACCATAAGCCCAAATTACTCAAACTTTTGCTTTATGATGTTCAGTGTGAATGTTGGATTATAAGATTACTTACATGCATATATCATCTGTAACGTGGTGTTTTTTTGGCTCGACCAACCAGGAATTCTGTTTGTTGCACTGCATTTGTAGAATCCTTTCTGCTCCTCTCGCCCCGCCGGAAGATGAAGTTTGCTACGAAACGTTTTTTCTCCTTGCTTTTCCTCTGAGTGATACATGCCGTGTGTTCCGTCGGTGATTAGTTTATCATCCTTGTACCACGAGACTGCGCGAGGGAGAGGCCATCCCGAGAAACGACATTCCAGTTCCTTTGTTTGGTTTTGAATGATAAAATTTGGTGTACTGGAGAACCAAACTATTTCCAGTGCACCTAAGTGAAAGAGTGTTATAAGTCACTGAGTAATAAAAGCATTGACTGAACATGAAAGAAATATCATCAATTTTAAACAGAGGGTATTTTTGTATTGTGTGGAGTGGAAGCTGGAAGCTGGAAAAAAGATTGCGTGTCGACGGGCGTGACGAGCCCAATAATCGATTCCTGGCATCCCTTCAGGGCCCTTTTTATGATCAAAAAATTGTCACGTGACCAATTGATACAAAACGTATTATTGCTACATAGATAATGTCATCGTAAATATGTTCGAAAAGGATGAACGTTTAAGGGAGAATTAAAAAATTCGCTTCTATAGATATATTTTAGAGTCGTAATGGAAAGAAGACATTCTGAACATGTCCGTCATGTCATTAGAGCGAGCGCATACTTAAGCCTCGCTCTCAATCTCGTTCCCAGAGTCTACGGGATCCTTGGTCAGCGAATGGTCGCCGGGAACTGACAACCATGTAGACCGGCCTCGCTCTTAATTTTCTTCCATTATAAGCCACGGTCACAAAATCAATCAAATCAAATCAAATGTAGAATTTTTGTTTTTAAAAAGAACAAAATATGGCTAATTAAGTTAGCATCTATGCTGTCAGGCGGAAGAATCGAAGAAACACTCACGTGTAAAATGTATACCGGTACATTGACATGTTCCTCTTTTTGTATCTGATTGCTGCAAAACCAAATCTGATGACCCAGTCCTTTGCTCAACTTGTTGCTTTGCTTGTTTCCAGGTGATGCCTTGTACCGGCAGTCCACCTATGATTACGTAGCTGAGATTTATGTTGGAGCCTGGATCGACTGTCATAGGATTGGTGTGCTGACACCCAAGGAAACAGGAAGACCTTATTTCACACTTCATGACGGGAGTCGCGGATGATATATCTGTCGAGGGATGAAATAACAAGAAACCGTCATTAGATTAATCGTTTCACTCCCAGAGTCAAACCTTGAGTCAATAAATGTGGTTGTACCTTTTAAGTCTGTGGATGAAACCCTAGTGTGTGACCATTCAAATGAAAGCTATTGAGCAGTACTTTCAAGTGGTACTGTTTGTTTTTGACAATTATGCAAAATGAAATTCAAGGTTTTTTCCTCAGGTTTGAACTTAGCACTCTTGGGAGTGAAAGTGTTAACTTTGGAATCCACGGTGGTCAGTCTTCGGCTGCAATATCATTTTTAACACAAATTGCGATCGTTTTTTTTACGTTACACCACGCTGTGATTGGTCAGAGGATGTTGCATTGGACGACTTCCTTGAACCATCAATTTATATTCTTAGTAGCTAAATTAAAGTTCGTCTATAGCGACTATACATACCATGTGCTTGAGTAAAAAGAGAAAAGCAATCCAAACTACAATGTAAGGCTTAGACTAAGTAAATAGAATATATAAAAAACGCTTTACATATAATTTGATTTCGACTCGGATTTTAGAGTAGCAACAAATATGCTAGTATCTCCGAGAAATAATTACAATATTTACAATATTTTTGTATCAACAAATAGGCGCTTTTTGCACCACACACCTCAGCTGATAGAATGCATTGCTAGAGATTGATTTCTATAAAGAAGCTATGTCATGGCTTGTGCATCTTTAAATTGATCTTGTAGTTTTCGGCGTTTTGAAAATTAGCGGAAAAATATTCTCTCGTCGGTATGAACTCTCAGGAGATTTGGTAAGAGTATTTAAGGTGCGGGTGTATGGTAATTCGTCCTCTTGGTGTTCTTCTCTGGAGGCGAGTCACTTTTTTAGACCTGATGGTGTGATACCGTTCAGGATTTTGTTCTCGACATTATCCAAAATGGTTACATGATTATTTTCCAGGAATCACCTTTACCTTATTCGATTGAAAATAGATCTGCTCTTCGTCGGAATAGCTTTGGTCGGGAATTTCAGAATTGATGGCACATGGCCGCGTAAGAGAAGTATCGGTCTACCTCAATTTTGTACATGTTGCAGTTCAGGAAAACTACGCTTATTTTTAGATTTGTCTCATCTTACAAACTTGTCGTCAAGAAGTCCGTCAAATATGAAGATTTGGATGTTTCTCCGCCAGGAATGTTTTGTCTTCTCTTCGACCTGAGATGTCCGCTTATCATGACATTCAGTTGATATTTGTGAAGAGTATATGAAGTCAACCTGTCTTTCAAATGGCTTTCAGTCACGGAGTTCAGATTAAATTCTACGAGATTGGATGGATATACCTCGACCATGGTCTTGGGGGAAATATGTTCATGTATTGAAAGCCGGCCAAAAGCCTCAGTTTTTTCAAGTTCGCGAGGATCTCCCTACGTCCAAGTACGTTTACACCTAATGACGGGAAATCGATTTGGGAAGAGAGTTCTGTTTAGATTTTATATTGGGTTTTATTCATATTCACGAGGGTTGTATTCTCTTGATCCTCCCTCGTTTCCTGTCTTCAAAATAGAGTGCAGTCCCCGAATTCTGGAGAAACAGCAGGGCGCTGGAACACGATTAGGAACGCGGTTTCGCAGACGACCATTTCCCGCGTGAAGCAAGGAAATAGGAGACATGAGGAGACGTCTGCACGCAGGACTAATCCTTGCCAAGTCACCGCAAAATGTGAATGGAAAGAAAGCCGGAACGGGTTTCATTGTAATTTTGTTCATAGAAAAATTCCAGTTATTTAGAGACGAAAAGGATAAGACTTACTGCAAAACAATTACATCAGAACAGAGTAATGCAGTATTGTCCTAGTATCGGTCATTCCCCGAAAGTCAAATTATATTTCAGGTCGCTATTTTCGAAGGATCGCTACTTTCGAGGGTCTTGGGAGGTCGCTACATCAGGGGGTCGTTACTCTCGGGGGTTCCTTACTTTCGCCAGTGTTACTTTCGGAACTTCGCCAGCAACAGCATTTCTGATTACGATTGCGCAAGATGCAACATAGGTTTTAATGTCGACATTTTATGTATACTGTATATATGTTTTTTAACGTTTCGGGCAAAGTGAGAGATGCGTTAACATAATGATGTGAGCTTTCAAAGCGACTTTAAGCGAGAAAAATGCTTTTATCTAGCCTGCGTAGCTGGCGGTCTTGTTGGCGCGCGAAGTAAAAATTCGTAAGTGACGAAACGGCGCAGCCGGACATTGTGTAGTGGTAACAGAGTGACTCACTTTACATACCTTGGATCACGAGAAGTGACAAAGAACAAAACAAAAAGTGTTCCATCAAAGACAATTGGTGGCGATACTTCATGTTTTCCATTCCAGCCCTGCAAACTACGTGTTCATCGCTCAGATTCGTTGATATCAATGTATAGCATTTTCACCCACGCTGACAGACGCCTCCGCGGCTCTGTATCGCCTGGTGGGGAGCCATGGAGGCGTGTTCACGTCTGCTCGTAAATTATATTGGCTATTGTTACCTGCCTGATGTGCTTGTAAAAACATTCTCGCAAATCTGCCTTGATGCACCTTTTATTCTGCTCGATAAAATATTGGTCGTTTCTTGTTGGTGCGGATGTTGCGATCACCAAATGACGTAAAACAAAAGATTCAAAAGACAATAAACAATACCCACACCACAACACAATAGCTAACTAACAATGGTTTCCGCAACACCAAGAAACACCCAAAATATTGACCTTATTTTGCTCATTGGCAGAATTTCAGTGGAAGTGATTCGATTTTACAGGTTGCAAACTTGATTGCTTAATAAAATGAGGCCGATTGTATGGCTTCTTGGTCACTGTACTGGTAGTTTTCGAAGAGAATTCTAGAATTATTATTTTTCTGTCCTATAATGATTACAGTATTTTTTGTTTTTGCTATTCTTGTTCTAATGGTTGTGTGTTTAGGTAGAGTAAACATTTCACTAAAACTACAAAGATTAAAGCGATTCGAAGGTATTAATGTATTATCTAACATCATTATCAAGAACAAGTGTCAATATAGTGTGAAAGTTAGAAATGGGCTCAGAATGAATATCAGTTAACATATTATTAATAAGCGGTATTCCTGTGTGCGGAGGTTTATCTAATACTTTCGCGCTCATTAAATCATATTGCACGTTGTTTAACGTGGTTAGAAAGAAAAGATAATATGATCTTTATTAAGTTTTATTTAAACACGGTGAGTGTCAATTACAAAGCTTACAACTTATGGGGTACTTTGCTTGTCTACGTGCCAGATGTTCATTATCTGTGCAAATATCAAACGTGTGGTTGTCGATTATTTGAATAAACATGGTGTTAGCCTACACAATGAAAGATGAAAGGTTCGCCCATGACAAGGACAGCCGCGACAGAAAGTTATAGAAAATGTTTTACTCTCAGTTTGCAGTTACAGTAATCTCCAAAAAATAAAGAACTCGTTCACTTTTGCACCCGCTTTTGACGGAGAGGAAAGTGATTTCTTCCAGCCCATTCGTGGCACAGTGCCTGTCATGTTGCAATCGATAAATATTTTGAAAGAAAAGTTTATTCCACACCTTTGCTAGCACAAAAAAAATAAATAAACGAAACGTGTGTAACATATTGCAAAATGTTGTTCTTCTGGTCTTATAAATACTTCCCCTACGGCATGGAATTTTTGTGGGTTCTTTTTGTTGCCTTTTCGTGGTTTTCTTTTTTCCGCAATCTGCAAAAAAATGTTCCCGCAAAATATCTGCATAGATCATTCTCTAGCAAAACATGTTCTCCATTCATGAAATTGTCGCCATCGTACAGATGTGAACAAATTTTCTCACTGAGAATTGCAAAAATCTCAAAATTAGATCCCGCAAAGCACAAAATGGCCAATTCTCGAATTAAAACTCCCGCAAATATTTCCTTCCTTCCGGGAAGGCTTAATACAATCACCTCAGATATCCGGATCCAAGTGTAATGTAGTTTTCCTGATTTTAATGTAGCCTCCAACATTCGTATCATGGAAAGATCAATGCCTATTGTTTTCGGAGAAATAACAAGGTCGTCTTTGTACAAAAAATCGCCAGCTAGGGTAATGGGGTTCGTTCCCTAAACATTTCTATCATTTCTATTCAGCTGAAGAATCCGAAGAGATCAAACTGTATTAGTTTACATAAATATACCTTTAAAAGGCAGTATACGATATGAGAATACAGAAAAAAAAACGGCATTCAAAAATTTCATTGGTGGATGCCCTTGTTTTTGCGAACAAGGACGAATTTTTCCCGTTTGCAATCGTACAAGCCTGCTACGTGTTTCGAATATTTATCCAAAACAACATGAATATTATTGTGCTATAAATATATGAAATTAACATCTTTTCCAGGCTGAGTGAGGAGACAAACATGTTCGGTAATCTCTATAATGTCTGTCGCGAGATCGAGGCCTCTCGAAAACTGAGGCCCAAAAAGGTTTAAAAGGCGTTGAATTAAAATATCGCATAGCGTGGTCAATAAAAGGTGTCCACAGCGGCCGCTTAAAACATCAACCGATAAGCAGGGGCGAATCTGTAAGTGGGAATCACCCTATATAATACTAGAGACTTGCAGAGTTAAGCACGAGGATGATTACGGACGCTAAAATTCCGTTTTGAAATCAACTACTTTTCGCACCTGGTATTTGAAGATCAACAGCGAAATAAAAAGCGAAAACTCAGTGAAAACTTTGCAGATATATTTAGAGAACTGACTTTAAGCGTCCTCAAAATGTCCTGCAGTTTAATAGTTTAATGATACGCCTCGATTGTCAAAAGTGACGATTAATCTAACCACATATACCATATTCATTTCCTCGGCACGTTTGCGGAAGTCCACTCTGCTTTCATACAATACAATACAACAATACAATAACACTTATTTTGACACGATGATTATTAAAGCATGACAATGCTTGTGGCGTCGTGTGCTATAAATAATAATAATTTAACATAAAATAAGACATAGGTACAATAAAAAAAATAATGGAATCACAAATTGTTATTTTTTTACTAATAACATTTTAGATGCGGCATGTTCTTTGGCTGTGTTTGTAATGATACACTGTTCATTTCTCTGCAACTGCGATCTGCGATCAGTCTTGCAAAATTAGAGATAATTAATGGCCTTTTTCGAGAAAGGCTGATTTATTTTTCATCCACATCATTAGCAACGCCTCTACAGAAAACGTATTATCTACTTGTCACGTTTAAACATTGGTAATCTAAACAGTCTGTATACAACTACCTACTAGAGTTGTCTTTGACGTTTTGCCCAGTTACGATTGTTAGGACAACCTCTAGCTTGCGGAAGGAACGACACTCTTAGTCCTCTTCTGACTGAATAATTCTTCAAGCCTTAATTTTCATGCTACTGCTCCAGACGGGGACGTGAGATCAAATCGATCCCACTCTGGGATGGTTATTTGGGGTGTGTAGGGTCAGTGGTTCTTTCATCATGACAGTACATGTATTCATAGTATTAAACTGTAGACATGTATTGGGTTTCTTTTTTTACTGCAGCTTTCAGCAAGGTTACAAGTCGTACCTTCAGGGATATGGAAAGCAAATAAGAACCAAACAATCAAGTATATGGAAATATAAACTGACAGTTAGCCTTGACTCTCAATTTCAGGGAGGTCCAGTTAACCAAGTTGGTTGAAAGCCCATGTTTATAGATAAAACTATTGTTAAATGCTAAACAAACAGGGAAGACATAAGAACTAGAAAGCCTTACTGATGGGTGGGCTGACACTGGCCCGAAAAACAACCTTCGATGACCGTGCTAATTTATCTGGCATTGCCTGATCGAATCGGAAGGCTTATAATCACATGATATATTCGGATTTTAAAAGTGTGATGCAAAAACAGGAACGACATCTAAGAACTAGAAAGCCGTATTGATGAGTGGAATGACATTAGTCTGAAAAACAATTTTAGATAACAATACTTTTACCTGCTCCTAGTCGCCTAGAATATTCGGACTAAAGTGTGATGTAAAAACGCAGTGCATGGAATTTTCTTTATTTAAATGATACCTCGCATCATGTAAATACAAATGCCTGTTGTTTTCGGAGAAATAGCGATGTCGTTTTGGATACGAGAAAACGCCAGCTAGAATTTTTGGAAAGGAAACAGCAGCTCACGAATTCGCGTAATTATATTTCGATCCCTAAGAATTTCTACGAGTTTTTAGGTTTACAAACCATATAGGAAATAGAAAAACGACATTCCAAGTTTTTGGCTTATTTTATATTTCCTCGTTGGGTGCTGCTGTATCACGGTCGCTAGTAGTCGTACAGATTACTTACTGTCTGCGTTTTGCCTGTTGCTTCTCAGCGACGTGCATGAAAATGCGAAAATCTGTCTGCGTTCGCAGGCCATAATTTTTTCTAAAACAACATTACACTATAAATATATTACATTAACAGCTGTTTTTAGGTTGAGTGGGGGAACAAAAATGTTCGGCTCCAAAATGTCTGTCGAGAGATCGAGTTACCGCTCGAAAGCTGAGGCCCCAAAAAAGTTTTAAAAGACAGTGAATTAAAACATTGCATAGCGTGGCCGCAGACTCAAATCCGATAAGCAGGGGAGGGTCTGTAAGCGGGTCTCAACCTAAACTAATACCAGAGACTTGCAGACTTTTACATTTCGCAGGCAAACAGCTGCCATTACTACAAAAAAGCATTATCAAAAACTTCGAATTAGGTTATATTTCAATGTAGGAATAGTTCAAATAGCAAATTGCCCCTGCTTACCGCTTGATAACAACGAAAATATTAAAAGCATGACCTACAATGGAAGCTGAATCGAGAACACACGAGGACATGTTTTTGAATGCTGAGTCATTTCCTTCCTTTCAAATAAACCATGATTGACTACGCTTTCTACAAATGTTTTTCAGTTGTGTTTCTCGAGATTTAGTTTGTGCAAAACCTGAAGTCGCCTTTATCCTTTAGCCTGCGGGTTAAGAACGGTGTCATATTTCCTAAAGGTTCATGCACTCATTGTGTCTGAGCATGCGCAAGTCGCTTGGTGATCCTTGGTCTACATTTGTCCAATCTGCCGTATAGCTCTCTTTCATAAACCTAAAGGTTTTTTTCTCCTTAGCAAGTAACGCTGCATAAGCCCGGCGTTACCAATCGACTATTCCGATAACCAATAATGATATTACCCTGAGCACAGAGGGTTTTCTCTTTTCTTTCTAAATCGAATTTCACAATGCTTCCAAGGACAATGCCCAAAAATACACTTCTGCCCATACACATTTCTGGACGTGAGGTGTTCAAGTCCAAAAGCAACAATTAGTGAATCAAAACAGGAAAGTTCTGGAGAGTGGTTTTTATTCCTACCAAATTTTGTCAAGCCTGATGAAGCTTCAAAAGCGCCGTCCTTCTGCCTCGGAGCAGGACAAACTTTTGTAAACGACGTCAAAACTGACAGATTTGTCCATTTGCGTACTCTCGTTGAATAATCTCAAGGTTATCCATCAGTCAATTCATTCTAGCAATGCCTATCCGCTCCCCAACCCCGGGGCAGCCCCTGGGCAATGCGTAAATGCCCCACGGTAAGGTCAATTGACATACTCATTTTCCCCACGGTATAGTAAAAAGGAAGGCAAATTCGTCGCCTCTGGGCTCATCCAAAAGTTATAATTTAGTACAAAACAAGGCACAGAGCAGAGTTTAGGGATCAGTATTCTTCTAATAACTGATCTTTCTGTTGATCTAACCTCATGATGACGTCCTCAGAGCTACAACAGTTGACCACAAATTTCTCGTTGTTGCTTATCCAGAAACTCATCACCGGAAAACACGAGGCTGGCAAATTCTCCGGGGTAGACTTATGCTCGACCCAGGCCCCGGGATGGGCACTGCTGGAATCGTCACTGACGCATTGCAGCGATGATTATTCTTACCTCGGTCCGTCAACTGAACATACATCAACTCGCCAGCAGCGCGTTCCCAGTGATGTTCGAGTGGCAAAATAAATTTCCTTGCTATTCAAACCGGGATTCTCGGGGGCTACTCCTAGTATATGAAATAATCACAACGCATATATGCTCTGCCATGAATTGTCTTCCTGTTTAATTTCATACTCTCTGTTTACGTTTCAATTGTCGAGTCTGCTTTGCGTCACATCCATGCGTTAACGTTTTATGACATGCGCGGAATAATCACAGAGCATATGCTCTGCCATGAATCGTCTTCCTGTTTTCATACTCTCTGTTTACATAACGTTTCAATTGCCGAGTCTGCTTTGAGTCACATCCATGCGTTTATGTTGCCGGAAAGCTTCAAGTGTGTCATTGACAGGAACATCATTCATGTGACCTTGATCAGTGTTCCTGGTTAGAAAACAAGTAGAGTGACTTGAAGAAGCTGCTTGACTTGGTTTGCATTAAACTGTTCACAGTCTCTCTATTTTCTCTTATCGGTGAACACGCGAAAGGACTAGTCGTGAGAGAACTGGAAGAGAGCGCAAGGGGGTTGGGAGGGAGGGCCGGGGGGGGGGGGGGGGGGGGGGGGGGGGGGGGGGGGGGGGGAGAACATACAAAGGCTGCCACCATCTTTGTCTATATATTGGTCAAAGCACTGTTGCGCGTGTGTTGTTGATGAATACATGTACGAGTCAACTTATAATGAACGATAATTTTTTAATACAATAAATCAATTTTATCGAAGAATTTGACTGCTCGCTCCGCTGCTTCTACAGTAACTGTTAATTAGTGAACTCATATACTTGCTATATCATATATCTTGCTATTGCTATAAACATGCAATTCAAGATTTATATTACGCTACACTTAAAATTCCATATATGTACATTTGAGTTATTTTAACATTTATATATCACATATCTAATTTAAAACACTTCTGAGATACGGGACTTACAAACATATCAACAAACACAGCGAGGAACAAAATAACTATTAAATCATATAAAGTACAATTTCTAGCCAGTTTACATTAATTTTTAGGGCCTGTTTATATGAAGAAAAGTTGTCCCTGGTTGGAGGGTCACCCTCCATACCGAGTAACCCCGGGCGAGAGAACTTTTCATACATATCTTTATAAATAGCAGCGAACCATTTACATGAGAAATCGCAAAGTTGGCTCGGGGAGCAGGGTAACCCTGGGTGGAGGGTTACTCGCTTTGAAGGTAGGGTGATCCTGGGGGGAGAGCCAACTTTTTTCCATGTAAACACTTTGGCTATTGTTGTTTCACCTACCAGGGACAAGTTGGGACATATAGAGCATGCGCGAACCCGAGAGGGCCAAGTTTTGGCTCGGTCAACAGGGACAACTTTTTCAATAAACGCTCGGTAAAAGATGGCTCGGGGGGGGGGGGGGGGGGGGGGGGTAACCCTCCTACCAGGAACAACTTCTCTCCATGTAAATAGGCCCTTAGTAGGAAGCTAAACCATCACCTGTGGCTCGGGTTGACTCAAACGTTCGAATTTTCCCAAACGTTCTCTCGTGTTTGTATCAGACTATGTAAACAAGAAGCGGCCGTTTTCTATTTTGGTCAAACCTTAGTAACTATTTTTTCGCAGTTGTAATCTGTATAAATAAGTTTTCGAAACATAGTTGATCGATTCGTGCCTGTTTTGTGCAAACGATGAAGTATTTTGCTATTACACTATAAAATACAATCGTTTGTATAAAGAGTTGAGACTCTCTTTGTTGTTAAGAGGGCCATTTTAGACATTTAAAACAGTTATACTTCGTATACTCCCGTCTCCCCTCCCCTTAGCCTGATGTTGTCTAAATGTTGGAAATACATTAAAACCGTTAAAAAACAACATTGAAAGGGGGAGGGAGTTATATATAAAATTATTTTTCAAATAAAGATATGATTTTATTTAATGAAATTTAGTTTTTCAAAAACTCAACCAAAAACTCTTAACCATTTTGCAGCTCATTGTAGCTATGCTATGACTCAAACAAATACATTCTACGCGAGGCATTCCCTGAAAATGGCCACATTGACATTTACACTTCCTTTTGTTAATTTACTGCTTCTCGCACGTTCTAGACTGCGAGCAGTCGGTCTTTTGGCGCGAGCGGAAATGTTCTAATGTTATAATTATGCAAATTAGGTGAAAAAAACGAGGAGAGATTGGGGAGAGGGAGGGAATCGCGCCCGCGATTCTCGCGACTCGCGGCTTCGCCGCTCGCCGCTCGATCGCGCGCGTGCCCTAAAAACATTAGGAAAAGAAAGAGACTGCTCGCAGTCTACGCACGTTCTTTTATATTTGCATAATTTTGGACCTATCAATTTTATTGTGATACATTTTTAATTTAAACAAACCAATGAAGATCGAAGCTTTTCGATAGAAACGTCTTCTTACAGTGTTTCACAACGTTCGTTTTTAACGTGTTTCTTAGCTAGTGCCAGACATTTTTTACACTTTTATTATGAATACTCATGGCTGCAGTTTTAGTATTTTTCGATTAAATACATTCATATATAATTCATCCGCTAAATCAAACACAGCCAAAAAATTCGCTTGCATTAGTAAGAACTTCTACTTTAATTTCCACACTAGTGGGAATGATAATTTTTAAAAGAACACGAATCATAAAAATCAAAATAATGAACCTGTTGTGCCTGTGGCGGTATATTATGGGATAGGCAATGCAGTAAGGCATAAGTTGTTATTCTAGCCCTTAAGGTCATTCCTTAGTATTGCACTGCGCATCCTTTCTGCGCATAATTTCGCGCGTAATTAGCGTGCGCACATTAAAAACATGGCGGCTTTTTCATTATGGCTATGCTCGCCAGAGAGGTAAATGATCGTTTTCTCGTAAACGAGCGTGGCGACCTATCATTTTTTTTCGCATATTTAAGTCTAGTAATCATCTTCTTTCTATACAAGGAGTATAGACCAATTCTCAGTGCAGACAAATTTAAAATAATCACTGAAAACGTGAAAAAATACGTGTTTTTGGTTGATTTTGTAAGGAATTATGAGGTATTTTAGTCGATTATATCTCTTTCGCGGGGCTGGTGACCTATTCTTTTTATTCTATATTTTAAAACATTACATCACAATGTTCAACTAGGGAAAGTTTCAGAAACTTCCCAGTGTAACTTCTATTTCGATGGAATAACCTTAAATGACATTGCTACACAACCTGTTTCTAAACACTAAGAGTTTTGCCTTCTAATATCTCACGTAATATTTTCTGTTCCCAATATTGTTTCTTCTTGTGTTTGTCAAAGTCCAACAGATTCTTGTTTCTCAAAGCGGCAGGTAGTTGCCTTTTCTTCAACTTGTTGATCATCACAAGAATCAGTGACGAATCTCCCGCGTCCACCCCCCTCTGGACGGCCATGTGCAGTTCCTCTCGACAAAAGTTACTAGCGAGGTAATTATCAGATAAAACAATCAACACTTGACGGCTGCAGTACACATTGTCCGCCATGTTTTGGACGATAGGCTTCCCAAGCTCGAAGTCTCGGCTGTGAATGCTGTAGTCTATCGAGTGCTTCTCAAGGATTGAAATGAGATTGTCAGTGACCCAGCCAAAGTCCTTTGAACTGAAGCTGATAAACAACCGATTTATGATATCCGCTTCATCGAGGCCATCTGCCAGCAATAAAATGATACAAAATATCCATTACTGAAAACATCCACACAAACACGAATTAAATCATGAAAGTCTTTTCGAAACTAGTGTCAGGCGGACGCTTTTTACTCTGATTTTCGTAGCATGGAGTGACCTGAAGTGCTGTTACTCCCTCTGGAAGGGATGCTTGACCAATGTAGGTTACCCGGTTTTTCATAAGCCGATTAACGCTAATCCGGGATTAATAATTGATCAAACTTATAAACATTTCGTAAAGTTGGAGTTTAGTCAATTTCAAAACTGAAGAACAAGAAAAATAATCAAAAAACCTCACTGAAAAGTTAAAACACTGGAATCAATAATTATGCTCATCCTGGGTTAGCTTAATCGTTCTTTGAACAACCGGGCTGGTGAAGAGAGTTATTGTGGACGTAAATTACCTAGCATTGCCAAGAACTTAACACGAGGGCAATTTTCAAACGCACTAATCATAAGGTCACCCCGCCTTCTCACACTAAGATCTGGCTGAGGTCGTCCCACTTCTGACACCATATCATTTGTATTCAGTATTTTGAACAAATGGAGTTAATTAGTCGGGGGAAGAAGTACCAGTTGTGAGAGAAATTCCGTTTCCGCGACGGGGACTGAGACTTCGGTTTTCGTTCCGAAGTTTCTAAGTAACTTGGCGTATCCTCATTCACCACTTTAGAAGTGAGAAGCAATCTGGGACGAGTCGCATTTCGCAGTCGCTTGTGGGACCGTTTCTGGGGACGCATCGATAAACTGGCCGCCATTTTGTCCCCAGTAATGGTCCCACAAGCGACTGCGAGATGCGACTCGCCACAGATTGTGCTCCGAGGCTTAGGGGAATAAAACAAAATAAATTATTTATTTATCAACTTCGATGTGATTTCTTTTCGATTTCTTTTGTCTTATTCCCCTAAGCCTCGGAGCCAAGTTCGAATTTTAATATATCGAAATTGTTATATTGCGCTATGCTCTCGCCAGTGCTCGCGCTGTTTATTGATTGGATAATAAGAATCGGAAACTCTTCGACTGCTTCAACGAACATTCGCCAAAAACGACACTTGTTCCCCCGTCGTTCTTTTTGCTCGTCTATCAGGTAAAATATCTAGGTTGAAACCAACGATCAGCAGAAACTTTTATCAAAAATTGACGTAGAAAATATAGGCCAGTTATACAAAATGGCTTCATTTTTACCCACCGAGTTCCCCTTTAAGCGACGTTTTTCAGTCGCTTTTGTTAATAATAAGTTATCCACCTCTCACTGATCTTCGAGTCACACGATAGCAACTTACGTTTTGGTAAGTTATATGACGATGTCCACTTTTTCTTGACACAAAACCGCACGAATGTCATGAACAAGATGGCGACACTTCCAGCTGATAAAATGATGATGGGCAGGAGCCACTCTCTGCGACTTCCTGTGGATTAAAAAGTCGTAAAAGCAACTGTAAATTAACTAATTTCCAATGGAATCGATCAGTGTAGATTATGGTACCTTAACAGTCAGCATATTGTGTTATGAACTGATCTATATGGGAAAGTCCACTTAGTCAACTGCTTCGTTATAAAAAATAAATATTGTTGAAACTGACATTCCTTGTTCCAAAAGCGCGCAATGTGAACTATCTGAGTCACTTTTAATGGAACGGCAGTGATATTCGGGGACTCAGATTTTTTATTTGTCCCACGCTCGTGACAAACTGAATACAGTTACTTACAGTGATTTTTGTATACAAATCATCATCAACAATTAGAAGAGAAAAAGTGTCCCAACCGAATATGTATTAAGTATTCGATTGTTACGTGATGTCCTGTCAAGCTATAACTCGTTACAAAAGGTTAAAATCTGTCTACAAGCCTATTGGCTTATCACGCCAACTCCGCTTTCCATAGCATAGGCCGCACACCCCCACCAAAAATTTCAGGGAGTAACCCCCCCCCCCCCCCCCCCCCCCCCCCCCCACTGAATTGCTGTGAAATATGCAAATTATCTGGAAATAATTATATTGCGTTACCCAGACTCCGTGACTAAAGAAGTCGACTGCGCAGACTCAATCTACATACATTTGCATATTTGGATGTCACGTTAATCACGAAATATATCAAAGCGAGAGTTATGCGTTTCGGAGAAGCTACAAAAATCGATTCTCTGGACTCCTGTCTCTCCGTTTTTTGGCGAGAAAAGAACTATTATAAAAGACAATCACCAAGAAAGGAGAAACAAGAGAATATTTGGCTTTAAATAGCTGCTTCGCTTTGTTTCGGAACGAAAGAATGTGGACCCGTCAATACGTTAATTTGGTGGTACATCGAAATATTGGCTGACTTATATACTGTCTCCAAGAGAATGCCTTAAAGAACCCAAGCCAATTCTCAGGTATGTTTTAGATGAATGTTTAAATGTGCGATTAAGCGAGAATTGAGAAAATTTGGAGTTATACCACATGATGAATTATGCCATAGAAAATGTCTACCTAATAAGAGTTTCTGTTATCGTAAATACCTCTCCCTTATTTTTGAATTGTTTCATTATGGTACATTTTGCTACAGCCATAAAAATTGTCATCCAGTTGATGAAAAATAGTTTTTCTGTCGTTAGAAAGTGTCCAAAGCTCTCTGTATGGTTTGGTTTGCGAACGCGAGGATAGTTTATAGTAGCGAATTTCAGGGTTCAACTTTGAGCATTTTGAGTATCGGAAAACGAAAACCGATTTTCTTATTTTTCTTAAAAGAAAACGGCTTCTGGCGGAAACAAACTACATCAGGTATCTTTCCTACCTGATGGGTATTTATGAGCAAAAAATGAAGGAAATCAATTTTTCAACTTCTGCCACAAAATCCCGATTTTGCGTGGTTTTCCCTGACCGCCGTTCTTAAATATCATGCCCAAGAGCGTAACACAATGATCTCGGCCAGGGTTCGAATCCGGACCGCTCAATCCGGAGTCCAACGTGCTAACCATAAGGCCACCGTGCCTTCCATATAACTCCGATGTTAGATGACAGAAAAGACTTTTCATGTAAACACCTGCTGACAGACATTGACCAGCACTGACCTGATGACGGGTTAGAAGACCAAGCTGCATTTAACTGAGTTGAAGTTATGATACTTTTAGTTGCTGTTGGAATTAGAATAAAAATTAGAATAAATGATACTATAATAGCGTGCAGCGTTTCCTCCATTTCATAGAGGTTTCGTAGTCTTTTCGTGATTTAAGGCGAAATTTTTTAGACTCAGCATGTTGTAGGGCCCAAAGCCAAACAAGGAAAACTTAAAAAGAAAACATTCTTACCAGTTGGAAGTGGAGGCTCCGATACTTTCAAGTCAATGGCAGCTTTCGTAGTGTCTTCATACTCGCAGAGCCAATGGCAGCTGTATGTTCCCTCGTCATTTTCCGTGACGTTAAAAATAAAGAGGATTAATTCTTTCTTACATTCGGTGTGAGTATTTTTCTTCATTATTTCATACTTTTCGCCACTTTCCAACTGCTTGTCGTTTAAAGACCAAAATAATTCTTCCGGACAATTGTCATCACTTTCAATCCAGCATGTTAGGCTCGCGTTAGAAAATGTGCTGACGAGAACCTCTGAATCGGTAATGGTCGGACGTTTTGGCAATGCACCTGGGTTATGAAAAATAGTTTTTGATTATTATTATTAGATGAAAGAGACCCAAACCTTATCAACATAACTAAACCCCATCCCGAATCGCAAACGCAAAAAGCCCTCGGATAATAAGTCCACCCGGACATAAGCCCATGCATGGGCTTGCTTACAACGGACTATATCTATTTTCACAGGGCTGATTATCGGAATTTTACGGTTTGTCTTTCATTTTACAACAACTTTTCAATTTAAGCTTTTCGATCTTGCAACAATTCAATGCATTTTATCCAACTATGAAAGTTTAAGAATTATCTTTAAGAAGACAAATAAATTTATTTTAAATTATTGATCGCTTGGGACCGGCAAACATACATGGCTAATATTTTCAAGTAATTATTCATAATATCTGTCAAATGCAAGGAGGAACTAGATGATGAGTTATACTTTTAGAATAATTAATCTGGTCATCGCCTTTTTGGTACAACAGGATAAATAATATTACTTACATTGATATACAATCTGTAGCGTAGTCTCGGCTATTGGACTCGACCAGCCAGGAATACTGTTGTTTGCACTGCATATGTACAATCCTACCTTTTTCTTTCGTCCCGGCGGAAGATGAAGTTTGCTACGAATAGTTTCTACTCCTTTCATCCATTTCTTGTCCTCTGAGTGATACATACCGTCAGTTCCATTGGTGATTAGTTTACCATTCATGTACCAAGAGACTGCATGAGGGAGAGGCCATCCCGAGAAAAAACATTCTAATTCCTTCTCCAATTCTGGCTCTGGAGTGTTTTCATAGATTATTCTTGGTGTATCCGAGCAATCAATTACTTTTAGTGCACCTAAGTAAAAGAACAAGTAGTCACGTGACCATGTCAGTCACAAAAAATGACACAGGCACTAAGTATTAATAAATGCTATATATGGAAGTGAAAGTATGAAATATCATATATTTGAACTGCAGCTGAAAGATTTAATACATGAAAACCATCGCATTTATGTACGCAACTAGTTAAAGGAGCTACGTCACGGATGGCGCATCTAGAAAAAAATGGCCAATTTTTTCAAGTTCTCCATTTGCAATCCGTCTTAATCTTCTCCATCCTTAACCATCCTTGTTCCAGTTTGGGTTATTATTACCTCTTTCGTGTTTTTCTACCTTAGGAAATTTCGAAAAGAAGGCCTGAAAAAATCCAGGCTTGAACTGAGCTGGTCATTTTGTGAGAGCTCAGTTGGTAGACCACTGTATCGGTATTGCAGAGGTCATGGATTCGAATCCCGTTCAAGTCTAAATTTTTTTCAGGCTTCCTTTTCGCAACTACTAGTTGCGTACATAACTGGGATGGTTTTTCGTGTGTTAAATGCTGGATATAGAAAGAACCGAGTATAGATTAGAACAACCGAAGAAACACCTACGTGTGAAGGTTATATTGGTACATAAACACGGAATCTTTTCGCTATTCTTTGTTGAGTTGGATTGCTGCAAAACCAAATCTGATGACCCAGTACTTTTCTCAACTCGCTGCTTTGCTTGTTCCCAGGTAATGCCTTGTACCAGTCCTCCTGTGACGATCGAGCAGTTGAGAGGTATTTTTGAGCCTGGAACTACTGTCATCGATTTGGTGTGTAGACATCCAGATGACGCGAAACAGGAAGACCTTATTTCACACTTCATGACGTCAGTCGCGGATGATACATCTGTTGAGTAAAAATAATAAAGACTTCTTTGGTTGGTGCATTTTAAAAACACAAATTGTGATCGTTTTTAGGCTTGCACCTGATTTGTCGAGAATAAAGCACCTCCAGTAGTGATTGGTTAGAAGATGTTGGACTATTTTCGTGAACCAATCAGAAATCACACTCATCAAATTCTTATACGCCAGGAACATATCATGCATGCTGTGGCTGTGAACCACCGAGCAAAACAATTCAAACTACAACTGTAAAATAATAATAATGTTTAACGTCTCTCAGATCCCACCACTGTCACCTGTTGTAAATGGGCTCCTTTTAATTCTATTGCGCGCCCGGTTACACACAGCCTGCTGGCTTGCTGGCTTGCTGGCTTGCTGGCTTGCTGGCTTGCTGGCTTGCTGGCTTGCTGGCTTGCTGGCTTGCTGGCTTGCTGGCTTGCTGGCTTGCTGGCTGGCTGGCTTGCTGGCTGGCTGGCTTGCTGGCTTGCTGGCTTGCTGGCTTGCTGGCTTGCTGGCTTGCTGGCTTGCTGGCTTGCTGGCTTGCTGGCTTGCTGGCTTGCTGGCTTGCTGGCTTGCTGGCTTGCTGGCTTGCTGGCTTGCTGGCTTGCTGGCTTGCTGGCTTGCTGGCTTGCTGGCTTGCTGGCTTGCTGGCTTGCTGGCTTGCTGGCTTGCTGGCTAGCTGGGCTGGCTGGCTCGCTGGCTGGCTGGCTGGCTGGCTGGCTGGCTGGCTGGCTTGCTGGTAGACTTGCTGGCTGGCTAACTTGCTTGTTTGCTTCAGTACTTACCTACGTCAGATATCGGCGATAAAATTCGCCAGCAATCGCCGGTGATCGCCAAATGTGCCCGCTCCTGCAATTGAAATCGTCACTCGCCAATTATTCAACCAAGCGGATTTTGCGATTTCCGAGAATGCCTTGGGGCAGAATCGTCAGAAAAATCGCCGGAAAAATCGCCAAGTGTGTCGCAGCACGCGGCGGCGAAATTCGCTGGCGATTTTCGCTGGCGATCAAATTCGCTGCGACAAGTGTATAAAATCGCCTAGTGTGTCGGGGGCTTTAAGCAACGACCACGGCGATGCCGAGGACAACGCCTATTAAAAAACGAATTTTCTCTTTTACCTACGAATCTCACAATTATCTACTAGATCTGTTCAGTGTTTCCATCGGTTTAAGACATTGCTCCAAATGATTATGCAAAGACAACATTCAATTCCGAATAGAAATATGAAATATTCGCCGTCGCGATGCCTGCAAGCAGAGTCTCCTTTTCCCGTCGTTACTTGGAAGTTGGAACTGAAAGAAGACTGCTCTGACTCGAAACGATTCCTATTGAGCATGCGTTAGCGACCAAACAACTTTCGCACGTGATCGCACGTGATCATAACATATGTCGTATGCGGTGACATGTTACAGCCCTTCGCGATAAATATTCACAAGTACCCGACATGAATGCGACTTTCCAGTTAACAACTTTCATCAACAACTATAACAATCAGCCTTTCATCAATCTTTCCCAGAAGTTGCTTTGTTTGTAGTTGCTCGAGGCATTCCGGGCTGCAGAACAGCACAACATCGTCGATAGTCTCGAAATCTTGCGATTTGTAGCATAGCAGATTCCACCTTCGATACCTTGAGGCCAAATTTACGGCATGAATCAATTTGATCGGCGATCAGAGAACTGGGCAATCTCGTTCCCTGAGTCCTCCTTACCCTTATCCAGCGGTCGAACGGGTAACAAGGACCTCTGTGGGGAAACGATACGCCATGACATGCGCAGTAAAACCGGAAGTCCTAGATTTCTGTGTACTGTAGTTCAAAGGAACGTACAACATGCGCAGTAGAACCGGAAGTCCAAGAATCCTGTCATGGCGGATCGTCCCCCCCCCCCCCCCAAGAGGTCCTCGTTGCCCCTCGACCGCTGGATAAGGGTAACGAGGACTCTGAGAACGAGTTTGAGAATTGAGCGGCGAAATAACCACGACGACAGGTTAAGGAGGAAGGCTTGAGATGCTTTACAACACGTTGGAGTTGAAGACTCCGTATTGAAATGTGGGCTCAATATTCACCAGCGGCCAGATTGAACAGCATGCGCTTTGTCACTGTGGGCTCAGTTACTAGTCAGCGGTAATTCAAGGAGGCATGCGTACTGAATACTTCGCGACAACCGGTTTCAAAAACCGGTTCATTTCGTCAACGATAGTGGACGGCCGTTAGATCAAACATCGTTTGGCAGAGCAGAGTCTCCTTTCAGTTCCCACCTCAAAGTAAGGACGGAAAAGGAGACTCTGCTAGCAGGGAACCGTCGCGGTTCACGTTTACCAAAATACGCAGAATTTGGTAATTTCACGTTTTTGATTTACAGAGGACGGTTAAGAAATATACAAATAATTGTGTTACACCTCCCAACTCAAATGCATTTTCCGATTGGACAAGAACGTGTCACGTGCCATGTGTCAAAATAATCTAATTCCCTAGGGCGAACAAAACTCACTAACCCCCTAGGCAAACAACAACTTGAACTTTTGACTCGCACGTGATCAGGTCGTGCACCTTGAAACTGCGGTAGATTTGTGTGCCAGTCGCGTCAAGCAAATTTTTTTTTTCGCAGTCATGGCCGCAACGAAACGCTTTCAATTTTTTTTTTTTTAGTTGGAGGTATAACAAAACACTTTAAAATGACTGGCTCCACAGGCCGGAAACAGTAAGTTTTGTTTCTATAATCCTCATAATGTCATTCATTTATATCATATCAAAAAGTGCTGCACTATAAAAATAAAAACCTCTGATTGTGCTTATTCATCATCTTACTGGTAAATGACATGGCCAGATTGATTAACTGTCAAACGACTCGAAATGCTGACGTCTGTGCAATTTCCCGCTCGCTTATTGGCTCATTTTATCATCAATACGTATACAGACATGTAACACTTACTGGCGCGCTTTTGCGTCAATGCCTATACAGACTCGTTCATTTTAGTTTTTTTAAAAGCAAATTGATGTTAACTAATAATCGTACGCGTCTTTCTGCAATTTGTTAAACTGGCCAAGGGTCAAAATTTGAACTACAAACACAGAAATGACAGGCATTTTGACGTATGATTCGTTGATTATTAATCCACATGTTGGTTGCGGGTTTTTGAATGTGAAAACTTATGCCTGAATCGGAATAATATCAAAACAATATCAGAACGAGGACCGGAATCTTTCTTCCGATAAAACATTTCCCCTCTGGTAAATGCGTCTTAAATTTTACGAATGTATACATAAGTTTCATTAGCGGAAAAGTTTCATTAGCGGAACCTGACTATTGCACTTTTCACTGTAAAATAATTGTTGTGGATCATGACAGGTTAATATTCAAATCAGAGGAACGTACAACACAGACAAGTCCCAATAATCGGAAAGTCCGGATACAATATGTAATCGAGAAGTCCGGATAATCGAGAGGTCCGGATAATCGAGAAGTCCGGATAATCGAGGTTTGACTGCATTCTTATTTTATTTATTTATTTTTATTTTTATTTTTTTTGGAAAAAGGAACAATTTTTAAAAATACGCACAAAACACGTTTAATTTTATGGCGCCAAATGTGGGAGCGTTTGAAGATACTGTAATTAATCAAGTTTTTATTCAGATCCACATGCGTTAAAACATCATTAAAAATTGAGTCTGTGAAATATCGCATGTCAAAGGCCTCCGCTGCGCGTCCTCATCAATGATTCATGTCCTTGTCAACCAAATCAATTGGCAAGACTGTTTAGCACATTGTACATTATTTTATCAAGAAATGAATGGAGCGGAAATTTTGCAAAACCTTCGAAAGCGAAAACACTGCCGGTTGCATTTATAATGTTCTCATCAATACGAAGGATATCACATTTTTACATACATGTACCTTGAATCACATTTCACGTATACAATGAAGGGTAGTATTTCAAGAAATATCAGCACATTTTGTCTCGGCTCCGAATTGCGGGCGACACTGATCGGGTTTGTTGAGAGCGCCTGCTCCATGAAAGACATTCATATAGAACACCATTGTAAAATAATAATTACACCAGGGGCAAAAATAAAGATTGATTATCACGGTGCAAAATGAACTATATAAAAGGATGATAAATGAAGGAAATAAACTTAATTGATTGATGAATGGACAGGCCGGCGCTTAACTCATGAAGTGACTAGGAGTATTGCTACTCCCCTAGATGGGATACTAGTCCATCGCAGGCAACCCCAGCATTTTTGTCGGGTTCCCTGACATTTTTCAAAGGTCGAGAGAGGCAGTGTGAGAGTAAAGTGCCTAGCAATCCGGCCAGGGCTCGAACCCGGACCGCGGACCCAACGCGCTGACAATTAGGTCACTGCGATAGCTGATAGAAATACCGGCAGTAAGTGTACAATGCTCCGCAGTGCACAATGAAATATTGATTCACTTTACATACCTTGGATTATAAGAAGTGACAAAGAACAAACCAAGAAGTATTTCATCAAACAAAGTTGGATGTTTTTCCGCAGGTGGCGGTTCTTTGTGTTTTCCATTGCAGTCGCGAACTACAAATTCGTCAGGTCGAGCTATCTTTCTATGTATTCTCTTGGTGTTTTCTTGAATACCTTTAGACACGTTTATCTTTGATCATTGGTCAATATAAGATCTAACTTACCGTATTTTTTGTTACAAATTTATAGAAGCCCTAAATACTGTTAACAGGGCGGAGAGCCGGCCAAATGTTGACTGTTTATGCAAAACGAGATATCACATAAAATGTAAAGCCCGGTTGGTCCGCCCATCTCGTTATATAACAGCGACAGTTACAACATATAGCAGGCGACTATCTAAAAGCTAATGGAAAATATGTTTTGTTCACAGTCATTAAGAGAGCGCGTAACTGCGTAAAGACGTTAGCCAACCATTAATATTTATTTTTAAACTTATCTCAATAAATTTTTAGTGAAGCTGTCAATTGTAGGATATAGATGAACTTACGTGTTTTTCTGAGCGTAGAAAAACACAAGTTCCTTTTTTTACAGAGAGACCGACGGTTTTATTTACGACGTTTTATTTAAGATATTGTTCTCTTGTGAAGTCCGTTTCCAAATGGTTTTATTATGCTAATTATTGGCCCAGTACCAAGTAGTGAATTGCCCGCTCTGTCTTAAACATGTTAATAATATTTGACATATTTCCAACATGTTTGCCAAAAAACTAAAGTAATCGGTATTTTGAAATTCAGTGGCGCAAATGTTTAAACTTATGAATGCGTAATAAAGATGTAACTCCACCCTAAATTGTCAAGAAAACAATTAATTTGGAAGACATGTTTCGGATCTTCACTGATCCATCCTCAGTTACATGTACATACAGAAGTGAAAGAGGTGCATATAGTATAAAGAGGTTATTCAGCGGAAAGTTGTGTAATACGGCTGGGTATTTTTACGAGTCAGTTCAGTCACTGACGAGTAAAAATTCCCAGCCGTATTACACAACTTTCCGCTGAATAAATTGTTTATTATACGACATAATATCTTTGAACAGTGTTTTCCGTAGCGCGCGGTTAGGGGGACTAAGACCCGTGTAATACGGTCTCATATTTGCTCTCGTCTTTGTGCGTATGCTATGTCGTATAATAAATATGCTTATTATATTGACACGAGTATTTTACTGGAAAATAGACCACTCATAAAATTCATACGAAACTACATCCGGGACCCGAGTGACGAATTTTCCATATCCTCACTAGTGAGGATATCGATGACGTCATTTCCAGCTTTTGCACGGTTGTTTGTGCAAAGCTGCCAAACGCCGGTTGAAAAAAATGGCGAGCGATAGATTGGTGAATTCACTGAAGCCGACATGAAATCGTTCACTGAGGAGTAGGAAAATGCTAACACGAAGAAGAAAACTTCATATGACTTAAAATTATTCAAGGAGTTCCTTGAAAATGACGACGAAAGGAGAGGGATTCGGAAAGTCCAGCCACCGAGCCGCAAGAGTACGCGATAAAGTTTGTGCTTTTGTTGTTTGTCTATATAATAAAAATAAAATTACACGGTGGCTTGAAGATATGAATTTTATTTTCGAGTATATTGTTTTTACCACTCGAAAATAAAATTCATATCTTCGCGCCGCCGTGTAATATCCTCTATTTATTATACGACATAGCATTTTAGAATGCGAATACGCGCAAAGACGAGAGCAAATATGAAACCGTATTACACGGGTCTTAGTCCCCCTGACCGCGCGCTACGGAAAACACTGTTAAAAGCCTATCTTTTAGGAAAGATATTATGTCGTGTAATAAACAATTTATTCAGCGGAAAGTTGTGTAATACGGCAGGGCATTTTTACTCGTCAGTGTTTATTTTTTCTCGCCTAAAGGCTCGAAAAAATAAAAACTGACTCGTAAAAATACCCAGCCGTATTACACAACTTTCCGCTGAATAACCTCTATGTATACAGTAGACCCCCGCTATCTCGAACTCTCAAAGGACGCGGAATATTGTTCGAGATAGCAGGGGTGGTGTCAAATTTCATAACTTTCAACACAGTAAACAAAGCAAACAAAGTATTGGGTCTGCTAAAGCGAACAATAGGATGCAGGAATAAAAACATTTTTTCCATGCTTTACAAATCTTTGGTCAGACCAATTCTGGAATACACCAGTCCCGTTTGGTCACCATACCTCGTCAAAGACATATTGGCTATTGAAAAAATACAAAGAAGAGCATCAAGGATCGCCTTAGGACAGAAACCCCAAGAGATGTGTTACGTGTAAATTACTAAAATGGTCTACGCTAGAAAAACGAAGATAATTCTCGTCTCTAGTCGAATGCTTTAAAATAGTATTTGGGTTAAAAGGTTTGAATTTCAACGACTACTTTGAATATACTAAATGCAAGTCGACAAGATCTAATCACCAATACAAAATTCAAACTAAATCAGCAAAATGCAATTGCTTCAAGTACTCTTTCTTTGTGAGGATCATCCGTCCTTGGAACAATTTGCCGAACTACGTTTTAGACGGGGATACTAATCTTAAGAAATTTAAATTACGTTTAAAGAACTATATGAACATTTATTAATTGTACCTTCAAAATGTTATTACATACATATATACATATATATATATAAACATATACCAGGCCTTTAGACTTTATTATTATTTATTTGATTTCCTATTTTTTTTTAGGTGATCTGTATATAGGGTTAACCTCAAGATCTACCTGTTCAAATATTTTTATATTTGAATTATATTTGAATAAAGTATTATTTTATTATAAAACTGAAATAGTATACAAATCACCGACCTGTGATTGCTCGCAAAGTCTATTCTATATGTCGCTTTATACAATACTAGCAATCCATACAGTTTACAGTATTGTGTAAGTGTTTTTTTTTTTCATACAGCGAACAAAACGTGCTTCTGTTAAAGTTAAACACCAAGGGATGTCCTGCCAGCGAACATCGTGAATTAATGCCCTCTAGGTCCTGACTCGTCCCCAGTCGTCTCTCTTGGGGGTGTTAATTTAGGCCACGGAAAGTCACACTTTGTTCGAGATAGCGACCGAGTTCGAGCTAGCTAATAGTAAATGACTGAAAAACAGTAAACAAAACTTCGGGAAACGGGTTTCAGTTCGAGATAGCGGGGGTGTATGCCTTGAATTTTGCCGGAACGATTAACTTTTAAATTCACCTTCCATTATCCATATATTGTTAAACAAACAGGTAATAAGACAGCTGATAAGAATTAAGAAAATCATCAACTAGGGGACAGTCTCGATGTGTTAATACGGACCTTTAGATCGAGGTACGAGTACGACTTTTTAAACCTATTGCGCATCATCCTCAAGATCATCATGTGTCACGCCAATCTCGTTCCCAGAACTTACACTTCTACTGGTCAGTAACAGGGTGAGCGCGGGCCCTGGGAACAAGACTGTTTTGAAAGTAGAAAGTCGTACTCGTATCTCAAACTCAAGGTCCGTAATAGTTTTAAAGGAGCTATGTCACGACATTTTAAGTTATTTTTGCGAAGTTCAAAATAACCTTCAAATTGAAGAAGCCTCAAAATAACAGTTTACTAAGGTAGAAAAACACCAAAGAGGTAATAATAAACCAAACAGGCACAAGGATGGTCGAGGATGGAGAAGATTAAGACGGATTGTGAATGACCAACTTGAAAAAATTGGCCCGATTTTTTCAAGTTGCACAAACCGTGACGTAGCTCCTTTAATACCAACTTCTCAGAACTAACGTTAAAAGATATGTATGAAATGATCGAATGTAATTCATAACGCATCATGAATTATGGCTCTGTCAATTCCAAGCCCGCTCGTCTTCCCCCCCCCCACCCCTCCCCCCCCCCGGCATTTGTTGGGCATTTTACAACTCTTCCATCCCTGGGCTGAGGTATATTTGCTATGACCGGTTAGCCCGGGGGTGGGGTATTGTCAAAGGCAACACTAGGTTTGTACATGTAGTTTTAAAATAAATATTATCCGGTGTTTTAAATACTCCCAATATATAAAAAAAAAAGTACAGGAAGATATATCTCGTTTGAGACACGTTTCAAATAAAAAGAACCAGAGCCCAATCCCCACCCCCACACTTCAGCAAACTTTGACCGGCTTCGCAGAAAAGATGTGGACTTAAAAACTTTTGATTTCGTAGAAATGAAGCTAAATGACTTGGTCGTCTTGATTGAAACACTTGAAACTATAGTGATTGATCGACTTGATACTTACATGACTTCGATAAATGGATAAAAACAGAAATGGATCGGCGACTGCACATAAATGAGAGGCAACCAACGACAAAATTTTCCTGTAAGTGTCGGAACGTCGTTTTTACGTTAAAATTGTGCTTTTTGTGTAGTTTTATGGATTAGTTTTAAACGCTAAGAAAAATGTATATGTTCGGATACGTTAGCTAAACTTTCAAACTTCAGAAAATTTTAGGGCTTGAAACCTTATTACCCGAATTTATGAGCTGGATTTGCCTTTCCAAAAATCCTAGCTGACCTTTTTTGTACCCAAAACGACACTTTTATCTCTCCGAAAACAAAAGGCATTAATTTTCCCATATTTAGAAAGTTTGAGATGACATATCCCTAACTGAATATCTGAGTCGATTATAGTCCTTCCGAACAGATATTCCACCCAACGATTCGTTGGGTGCCCCTGATAAATTGGCTTGGATTAAAACCTTCCCCGCTCTTTGTCTTAATCATTCCTTCTTCTTGAAATCTAGATTTTTAGATTGCTTGAGAGAGAAAACTGAAAGATTTTGCCCCATGAGTGGGGCATTTGCACAAGAGCCCCACCGTGGGGATTTTGTACTTATGAGCTGACCCCACCGTGGGGCATTTGCAACATTCTGACAAAAAAAAATGACAAATGCCCGATTGAATGGCCGGGGGGGATGAGCGGGCTTGGAATTGACAGAGTCATTAAATTGGCACGAGTTATTCGTAAAAAATAAGATTTCGTCATCTTGTGTAAAATGAGGTGGGTTTTTTTAAATAAGACTTAAGTTCTCTTATTTCAACAGTCTTATAAATATTAGGATATTTTGAAGCAAAAGATCTGTCAATCTAATACTTTTTAACATGAATCACTAGTGACAACCATCCGCAGTTCGTGGGTCCCATACCGACATTTGGAGTGTAGCCGAGCCTCGATTCATTCGAACCATACATAGCATACAGTCTGGGCCATAACCAGAACTGGATATATAGTGACGTCATCAGAATTGGCAATATGAGCTCTTTGCAGGGCCGTGAAGTACCCTTTTCCCACAAGACTTTGCAGACAATACCACCGAACAATAAAGATTTCAGCTGAGTGTAAAAAAATGGCGTCTTCCAAAGTTCTGTGGAGATTGGAGACAATAACCGTGGTGATAAGGCGCCAAATAAATGGAAAGACGAGGTACGTATAATTTGTTTTCGTCTTTCAAAAAAATATGTTGGAAATCTTTATAAAATTTGCTTTTACTTGATGGTATTTCCGTATAGGTCCACGGCCATATGCTGCATTTCTTGTTGATCGATAGCTAGGGTGGACTGCTGTGACCACGATTTCGCGCTGTGTTTATTTCTATTCCCTTGCAGTCAATGGAACAGCAACTTGATTTTATTTGCCCAATCTGTCCACAAGTCTTCACATTTGGTTATTTTTTTCTCAAGAAAGGGGATACTCATATAGATGAGGAGGAGGAGATGTAAAGGATTTTTGTACATTGGTATTTGAAATCCATTATTTTGGTATTTTGTGGTAGACAATGTAAAGTCATTTTCATAAAACCTAAATGCATACCTGTCAAGTTCAGGAGATTCTATATTATGAATACAATGCAAATTAAAGCAAAATGTGCAAGCTGTTAGGGACCATTTATTTATTGGGAAGTGGATATGGTTGGGGGAGGGGGGCGGGGGGTATGGGGGTGAGGGGAGGATTTGAGCTGCCCTGGTACTGCTTTTACAAATGGTATCCTCCCCTAGGGTATTGTTTTCACCTCATTTTACTATCGATACCCTTTCTACAGAGGATGAATGATCACATGCACATGTTTTAAAAAGCACTATAAAAATGCATAGTCAACAAAAATGAGATACTCTCCTTGATCCTCCATTCTCCAAGATGGCATTTTCAGCAAATTTAGAACAATTGATTTTGTACATTTAAATAATGGAAGTGTCTTTTCATAAATATAAAACAAATTTGTGAAGTGTTTGACAAACTTAAAATGTACTTATTTTTTTCTTGCAGGTTATGACATGCAAGAATGATTTAATTATAGTGACTAAATGACTATTGAATGAGTGCATATGTGGAGTTGCTAAAAATATTAGCTTGAACCCTCATTTGTGCACACAAATAACAAACACTGCAAAGCTCTAATATCAGTGTCTGAGGCCTCAGCTACTGAATTTTATAGAACTAAAAGCTACAGTGACAGACAATTTTTAGGACTGAATAGTCATGTTTATTACCTGAATTTTATAAAACTGATTTTTCAACACACAGCAATTTATACAATCTGGATCATCTTGCACGAATTATTCCAACTTTTTGCTACAAGCATGTACCTGGAATACTTACAGAGAGTATTAAATAGCATAACATCTTCAGTAACTAAAACACTGACTATCTTCGATACTTAAAAAAGTCCACGAAATCCTTCCGTCGCATTATTCATGTGACACATGAGAACGATCGAATAAACTTCGCATATTAAAAAGCGAATGAGTGCTTAGTCAACAAATATCGCCCAGGTTTATTAGTATTTCAGCTAAATTTCCGTTCATATTTCAACGTTGCCAGTGACTACCGGATCGCCTCAAGCATCAAACGACTTAATTAAAACTACTAGGCGCTGTCGAGGCCGAAATGTCTTCGCCGATGGCATACATACCGGCTATAAACGAGCATTCACAACGCTTCGGCTGTACTAGTACTTGAAGAATGAGAACTCATGCAGGAAATCTCGAAAAAATACTTGTTTTCGCTCTCCACTCCCCTGGAACTTAGTCCTTTCGCGGTTACGGCAATGTTTTGGTTTGTGTAAGCCAATCAGATTACAGAAAATTATATACCCAGTTCTGGTTATGGCCCGTTGTTATAAAAAGCATCGTTGTTATGGTTGTTTCTCCATTCTATCATACACGAGATTCTTATGACCAGTTCAGGAATGTAAGGTAACCATACTATTTTTAGCGGCTACTAAATTTCTAAACATCGAAAAAAATTGCTAAATTAAATACTCGCTAAATCTTTGGAAGGAAGGTTTACGTGATGACCTTTCGTATAAATAATTATAGGGAGGTCGAGTAAATATTGACGAAACATTTAGCGCGATAGATTTTACCAGAAGTGACATTTTCTCAGCGCATTTCTCGCGCCGATCTTGCTTATGTTCGAGGGTGGTCCCTCCATCCGTGCCTGAAGTTATGGTTTTATTTTAAGTACCTCCCTTGTCATGTTTTAATTGGATAGTCGTTTTTTCCTTTTGATATTCATATAGTAGTCTGAAGTGCCAGCCGTCTCCTCGCCTATTCCTTGAGAGCCTCCCATGCAGGGTTGAAGAACCCAACACATCGGTTAT